>JAQFYB010002426.1:0-24644 GCA_034694085.1 Pogonognathellus longicornis
CCAGCCGGTCCCGGCCCTTTGACCGTCCCGGCCCGGAGGAGTTCCCTCCTCTGGCCACCTCGTCGTTACGGTACTGATAAAATGTGTCAAAATGCGTACGGTTAGGACAAGGACCCCAGTTGTTGCCCGCAATATAACGCCATTGTAACACACACTGTGTACAAGTCATATCCTTCGGCAGAATATACCTTGACTCGAAAACTTTTGACCCCTCACTTGGATAGTACCTGTAGAGAAGTAATAAAATTGTTAAAAAACACTTCAACCACATTCAACTAAAGAATGCCTTCATTAGCACTTCTCCTAATGATAGGATTAAAATTATATTCATTCTGACTTTAAACGTCCAACTAACAATATAATTTTTGACTTTTCTTGGAATATCTTTTTCCTGGAAAGGAAAGAGCAATGTTCCACACTCTGTGTCAACTGCCATATTAATTTGTGAAGCATTTTATATTGAATTGGTGAGTGTTATATGAATAGCATCTACATTGACTTAATTTATTTATTCACCACTGTGAACAACAATGAGAAACTGTCTTACCTTGGACCTTCTCCATTAGCTTGTTCTAGCACATAGTTGTCCAGGCACTTTTGACTAACGACCTTCTTTGGATTATTATTGGGACAAAGCCGAAACTCAAAGTATCCTTTATGGTTAGCTGTAAGCTCAACCTTAATGCGGATAATCGAATTCTGGTTGTATTTACGTACAAGTATCCCCTGCAATTAATAAATTAATTTATTACTGTGGAGATGAAATGATTAGTTTAATGAGATAACATCTGTATTTTTAGAAATAATTTCATTATATTTACAAGCGTATAGATGGAGATTTCATTTCGAAATAACATCAAATAGTTTTTTTAACATTGAGATGTATATTAAAATCTGTCCTTACTTGTGCATAAATTCCTCCAGCTTCATTAACTCTAGGCCCATCCCACGGATCACCGCAGACTCCACATTTTCCACCGTTCTTTACATACTGTCTCGAAAAACCTCCACAGTATAATTCGTGATCGTTGTAATTTGCTGTCGTGTTAAAGCCATACCTGCAAGTAAAAAATAATACCAAACCATGAAATATTGAAGGTAATTTTTAGAGATCTGATTGCATAAATATTTTTTTATAGTCTAAAGTTACACTGTAACAACAAAATAATTGAACAACTGCTTGTTATTTTTTTAAAAAAAGTTACAAAGTGAATTATGCACACTGCACAGTATCATTCAATCCAATATGAATCTTTTTACTTTTATTGCAAATCTGTCGGCCTGTCGGGAAGGTGTATATGCAAGTGCAAAGCAATTGTATAATAATATGAGCTTTGAATAATTGTGGCTTTCTGTTTCTTTGATTTTATTTCCCATGGTATAAAATCAAATTAAAAAAGAATATTATCATTGGATGTGCAATATTTGAAAGTTTAAACTTTTTTTAGTGATGATTATTCTTCATTGATTCATTCATAACTATTTGGTGCTGTCTTAAAGTGAATTGCTAAATTTGACTGATTCATTCATATTATATTCGCATACAAAAACACAATTTCAAATCATTGTCACCAATCGTGCTAGCTTAAATTATATTATGGAATTCTATGACAGCTATTGTACAGTAGTACAAGCTTAGGCGAGCAGAATTTTGACATTAAAAATATAAAATAATTTACACTTTTTAATTTACGGTTGAAAAGATTTTGAAGCCATTAAAATGATGAATGACTCAACACATCAGATGATGACTATGATGATGACTGTATACTTGTATTTCATTTTTATACGTTGAAAGAGAAGTAGTATCTATCTACAAAGGTTTCTACTTTAAAAATAAGAACAAAGTCGAATGAAATTAGTACTGGGGCTTTCGTAGAATTTCAACGAGTGGCAAAAATTCATAGGCGTACCTGTACACAACTGTGTATACAACATGTACTGGATACCTATTGTTAGTTCACCATACACATGCAATAGTGTTCTAGTTCTGAATACCACCATTCGCATTCAGCTTTGTTTTTGTGATCCTTGTAACAGTAAAAGGGTGTGACTCAATTCCATTTTTTATTTGTACTTCTTGCTTTGCAGCAGTCCCATTACACTCATCTCAGTCTACCTGAGAACTAGAGACTACCATACAAAATAGAGAGAGGCATCTAAAAACTGGCAAAAGAGCGAAACACAAGCAGAAAAGAAATTCTTGGACTATTCTTGTACTCGTATATCTATTGTACTTTTGATAAAGGTTATTTATAATATTATTACATCTGCAGCTTGCATTTACTTAGGTTATTTATAATGCTATACACAATCTCAACTTGCATTGCATTGCATACCAATTTTTACCAAATGGCTCTTTATAATTATTTGCTCTATACTTCATGCATCAAGGTCACTTTGTACTCTAGGAGAATCTGTAAACCTACATTGCGAAAATATACTGCAAGATGACTGTCATTTTGTAATGTAATGTCTAAAATAACACCGTACAATAACTCACTGAAATTCACACCCAAAAAACGAGAGTTTATTTTCTTCACCTAATTTTAACCAACAAGACTTTTAAAATGTAAAGCACTTTCAGTTCCACTTTTTCATTCTTTTTGCTTCACATATAATTATGCATCGCAGTCAGAGCTTTATGTATGCATAAATTATAATAAAATAATACACAATTGAAGGAGTGTAAAGGTAAAGAATGTCAAAATCTCGTGTAGTAATTGTGTGGGCCAAAGTATTATTGCATACCAAATCAGCTTAGAAATTCAAAGAATCTAATAGAAGAAGCATTATTATTGACTACAATGTACAACAAAAAGATAAATCTTGAGTTGTCAGTGTCAGCTTGTCAATTCTGTTGACAATGAACCTTCTGTCAGAAATAATTCAATGCTTATTCACTTCTCAGAGTTGAAAATCATATTTTATGGACAATCATTCTGAATAACACACGATTCAGTGGAATTTATGTATGTTAATGCTGAGCATTGTTTATTCATAGTTAGACTGTTTGAAACATAATTATTTGAAGAAAATATCAAAATAAATGCATACAAAAGGAGATGTAAGCCAATATACCTAGAATGTTATGAACGTAAGTAGAAGAGCCTCAATGGCAAATCAGAGTTCAAAATTTGAATAGGGTAAAACTTTCTCATGGTGAACTCAATCAGAATAATAATGGAAAACTAAAGCGGGACAATAAATGTAATAGTAAAATAATAATAATAAAGAACGCATATAGACCGTAATAAAAATAGCTATAGCAAAATACACTTCATTTCGCCTTTCTCTATCCACTATGTATCTGAATTTGACTAGGTTGTATGTAGGTACATTATACCTGCTGCACATTTCATTATTTCTATTCTATTCTAATAATACAAATATAAATGTCATTATTATGGGAGCAATAAAAGTACACGGTAGACATAAAGACTCCAAAGTGCGAGCAATAAAATAGTGATACCAATTTAAAAGTATGTTTCGAGCAAGTGTTTGGTTGTGGTTTAAAGAATTAAATAATATTATTGCAAGTCTTTGATGTTTGATAATAATAATATTTATAGGCTAAAAACACTTCCATTCAATTCAACTGCAATAAAAATAATGGACTCAAATATAAAAGAAGACTTGGCAAATTGGCTTATCTGGCAACTCTACAACAAATCGAACAAATCAAATTGTGGTAGTATTATTTAATAACAATGCAGTGATTGCAGTGCACTTTATATCACACACAACAAAAGGTTTTTCATTGTAAACGGCATTGTCTATGAAAAGGTTTCTCATCCGCATTGTGAATGACCAACCAAACCAATGTGTGTCATTATTATTGTGTTTATTGTTAACACTTGGCCTACTCAGAAAAACCGAGAGTTCTTCCTGTGGACACTAATAGATTTTTATTAATAAAAAAGCAACTTAATTGGGAAAAAATCAGGAGAAGTAGGTGGTGTAATTTATTTGTCTAATTTACTACGATGTTCCACATGCTCGTGTCATGTCTCCAATTAAATTGTTACTCTAAGCTGCTGGCTTGCTAATTATTATTACTGCAATACTGCAAATGTCTTACACTCATATCGTTCTGTAAATAAATAAATGGTGTGAAATTGGAGTCGATTGTTGATATTACGATACATGAATCGTAGTAGGAGCACTTAGTGTTTTCAGATGTGAAATCTCGTTTTGAGATTCTCACGTTTACAACTATTACTGTTATTACTACTACTACGTGGTACTTGTGTCACAGCAAGCTCTGTTCTTTATACACGACCTCCATTGTTGCCCAAAATATGTACTCATTGCTGTCCACACTGAGAGAGAACTGCATGAGAAGCGTACAACAAAGATATTACTCCATCATCGATGTATTTACTAAAAGAATAGCGACATGCACACTCTCAGTATTTACCAAAAGGAGAAAGTGCTAAACTAAAACCATCCAAATTATATTTGCTACACTTCACTATTCACCATTAGTGTGTGGATAAAAATACACAATGATACTTTTATTCCTTACTAAACTCAAGATCTTATCTCAACCAGTCGTTGGACCACTCTAAGGCTACAAGGCTCCTGTATACAGATAGATACACTTTTAATTTCAACACGATGAAATTTCAAGATTTTTTCTTAGAAAATCCTAGGTATTTATTTTTGCACAAGAATGCAGTTACAAACTATCCATTGTACTTAACACGTAAATACATTTAATACTTTGATACAATTACGATTGACATCTGCATGAAATCTTTTTATACATTTTATTTGTATTCAGTGTATACGCACTTGGACATATGCAGAACTACCTTAAACATTTTTGAGTCAGTCACTTTGAGGTTTGATGACACTTATTTGGAAATACATTCTGCTACTTTTTACATGCATTGGGGAGATTGTGTTGAGTTGACCATTAAGAATTTATTTCTATTCATCCCTCCATCTTGCACAATGTATCTGATGTATCTCATACTACTTGTTTTTTATTCATAGTTCAAAACATCTTAAAGTTTTGACGTGGTTTGGACAAATGATTTTATTACAATTGTGTACTATTTCGTAATTTAAACCCAAATTAGGAATTATAAGCGCTCAAATATGTATTACCTTTTAAAGTGCAAAAATTGAATATTTCATCCGTTATTTAATGGTTCCTTTGATATTTGGAAACATGTTACAGTTAATTTGATTGGAATATCTACATACTATAATTTGATCGTAATCACATAGAGGTAAAGGTGCGGTATCAACATTCTTATATGTAAACATTAAAGTTTTCTTTTTTAAATAATATGTATGACACTGACTACACACCGTTGACTAGAGTTGTTAATGATATCCTTACTTTTCATACGTTACACTCATTCATATATAATTTTCATAGTCGACTGTATTCACAAACTTGAAACCGACGTAACCGTAGTGTATAGTAGTGTTTACGAAAGCTTGAAAAAAAGAATTTGGCATGCTTCGACACTGTTATGCCTGCTTATAGCATGTAGGAAACGTGTGTACTGGTGTATTTAGTAGATATTACAGGAAGACAAAAGGTGTGTTTGATTATGGTGGAATTCATTGAATTTACTTGGTGAGTAAGTCGAACTGAGAAGTGGAAAGCTACACAGAAGTCGTGTTTCCGATAAGAAATGTAGTGCTACACTAAAAATCTAATTACATGCAAGCAAGTGTTGGTGAATAGTCGAAGTATATGCTGCCTGATTGTTAAAAACGCTATGCATAATACAATTACAGTTCACATTTAGATAATCCATTCAAAGTTTTACTTTTTATTCCAATCCTAACCAAACCAAGGTATCTGCCAAGCTTTTGCACAGAAATACCTACCAATGGACAAAGACAAAACTAACAAGACTTGTACAACACACAATGACTACATTTTACGCCTATTAGTGGCAGCCACACTATGTCTAAAATGTATTTCAAATTCTGTTAGTAAAGGTGTAGTACAAGACAATGCGTTCAATTTTTCAGTCGTTTTTCTCTAGACAGCTTATATGATTTTGTGATACAGCTTGATAAAAACTCACACAACGACATTTGTAGTTTGTACTTTGTACTATAAATGTTAGCAGTTATCAATAGGAAAGAGTAAAAGTACATTAGCACACATAATATTGGGAGATAAGGATATTTACTACGGTTCATTCTCACACAAATCCATACAATGTATTTTCAGAACCGATTGCTAAGAACCTGATAATGTTTCTACTGTAATACCTATAGGTACTTGCGCCATTCGCTATCCTACACTTGTAATGGTAAGTACACCAAGAGAGTCTTATTATTTATTAAGAATATAGAGCCCAAGAAAAGTTCAGACATTGTGGAAACATTTAGTTGATGAATGATCCTACAGATATTGAAGATGAAAAATTGGAAAATTATGTGTGAAGAAAGTAACAGATATTCAGGTTAGCCTTGCATCATAAAATTTTATGATGTTTATTCTACCAGCGTTTTCATGACTAGACTGGTCACGACTAATCGTTTAACTTAACTATGTAGCATTTAGTATCATAGCAAACGTACAACATGTTCAGATTAGGAATATTTTTGTTTTTGTTTAAATGCTTTTCACTGTCTCGTATAAACTTTCAATGTATAGTTCACAAAGTTTATCGACGTTGCGTTACGCTTTGTGTAACTATAAAGACTAATAAAAAATAAAATAATAAGGGGAGTCAAAGTGGAGGAGAAAAGATTGCTGGAACAGGAATTGTTATTGTTACCTCCACATGGATGAACGTGACGGCGGTTCTATCAATCTGCCATGGCCTCTGACCCCATTCCATGAAAGAAGACAGCATCCCGAGAGCAAAAACAAAGTTGCCCACATCCAGTGATGATTTTTCATGTTTATGACTAATTTACTTCAACAATAAAAGTCAGTCTGATAGTCTTTGATCAATCAAATGATCTCTTAGTTCAACAACCAAAAAATATTTATCTTCAAAATCTTCTTTCACTCACTAATTTTGACAAGCACACAAAATATCTTGAATGTAGGTGGTGGTACGTGCATATGCAACGTAACTTCTTGCACGTCATAAAAATGTAACCGTATAATATGTAAAGCAAAAACTCTTACACAACACACCGTACTCTATATGCAGTGCAGATATACGGATACCCTAGTAAACCAACCACAAAGCACAAAAACCTTTCACATAACAACAGCACGGATGAATGAAACCAACTCTGGACTTAAGCCGATGAGGGTGATGTATAAACGAGACAACTTGACGGGTTCTATCAAAACTTTTTGTTTTAGTGTTTTTTTCGGCTTCTTAATCCTTGTGTGCGGGTTTCTAGTTCATTGTTGAGAACTTCGAATAATTGGCTTCACGATCAGCTTAGTTAGCACTAAAGCTTTTGTCTTCACTTAAATCTGTTCAATCAAAAAGAAAAAAAATCATTATAAAACTTAAAATTGAATCAATGCGGTATTTCAAAATGAAAGCTTTTTTATAAACACCGTATGAATTAAAAATTAAAATATATGCACGTGCATATAAAAACAGCGCACAATTCTACACAAAATTATTTATGCGTCTGTAGAGCCACCAATGTATAAAATGATAAAAAACTTTCTGTTGCAAATAAGCATACCTTATAAATAATAAATAGGTACACTACGAATGAAATAAAGAATGTGAATGGAATGTTTTTTCAAATGATGTCGTATCACACAATGTATTACAAAATTACAACTTAATTTACATGAGACTCGATTACTTATACTAACACCACACTGAGGGTAATAGTCGATAAATGCACTTCTACGCTTCTACGCTTCTATGAAATGTCAATATGGACAGAATAAGGGATGGCTTGAGTTGATAGTTGACTTGACACGATATGTTACTACTATAAAATTCTCACAGTTATTTACTAGACTGAGCGTGTAATTTATGATTATATCTGTACTTTAGTTGCCATAACGTAACAATGCGTGAAACACGTTGGCACACAATAATTTCCCATTTTTTAAAAAATGAATTCCGAAATATTTACTGTAAAATTATTGCTAGTTCAGTTCTCACACATTGAACACTCATAGGAACAAATTCCTTGGTCTTCCCTGCCTACCATACTAACTGATACCAGGAGGAGAGCACAACTCAAACTACTAACACTCTCAAAACTCTCGGCTCAACTCAAGACGATGACCAAGTAGGTAGTTGCACAGGTAGTGCCAGAGTAATACCATACTTACCATAGTATCGTGTTTCTGAGAGCTTTGCTTTGTAGGTACCTGCTCCTATATTTTATAAGAACAATCTTAAACCAACTACTACCTGTAAGGTGATGGAGCTCTGGCTGAAGTTTACATGGTATATGGTAAAGCTGCATGTTGTATGTATTATAGCTGTACACATAAATGTGTATAGTAGAAGCTGAGACGCTGCATTGCATTGCATGGTTTAGATTTTTAGATTTACACAAGTAAGCAATGAGTGAACTAAAGGTATACTAACAAAATGCAATAAGAGACTCTGAAGACATTATAATATAAAGAATATTATTCTTTGTAACGAGAGTATTGTGTTATGTGCAGCAAAAAAGAACCAAAGCATGTTTTGTTTAAATGCCTGGCTATAACATTATCCTTCGTACATTGCTATACATACGTAGAGTTCTTTTACATTCACTAACAAAACGCAAGTGGAACCAACAAAACCAACTGTCTTGATGCTAAAACTTCTACCGCATATTATATTATAGATACATGTAGTATGGGTTACTACTGCTATTATCATCATCGTAACATTATCGTATCTCTGGCAAACCAAACTCTTAACTAAACTAAGAACAACCACCTAGTGAATTCATTCACGATTTTTGTCCTAAATCTCACAAGGCAAATGAAAACGAGCAGGAATTCTTAGACGTATCTAAACCTATAGGTACGTAGATTCCACTGTACTGTGTACGCGCTAGACAATCTTCAGAGTTTGTTGGAGAACACAAAGTTCGTTGAATTGCTCTTAGATGTTCTTGATTATTGACTGGCTCGTCTGGCTCTTTATGCCACGTACTATTCCCCTACTGCATTTTACAATTGGTTTATTCTACAAGACATGAACCAGTACATGTGCGTTGTATTGTAAAAACCCGTCGACAGAAAAGTCAAGACATTGTGTGAAACAAAGGAAAATTATGACAATAAAAGCAATGTCTGTAGTCTTCTAAGACAAATTTGCTTTTCTGTGCGGTTTTCAACCAACCAGCCAACGAGAAATTACTCGCAACGAAAGCCATAAAACCTCTCTGCCTACTTAATTACAATTAAATGTGTGTCTTAAAACTATAATGTGTCTACAATCACTAAAAGATGTTCTCCGTTCTCATTTTCAATGGGTTGCGATGTGACTGAATCTGCCTTTTGTACTCATCGTTAGAAACTTACACGTATATTATATCAAATCTGTATTTATTTACACCATCCATACAGTTGTTTTATCACTAGAATGAAAAGGTAATCTTGTTGTACACTGTAAATCTATACACAGTAACTTATATGCATCATCAGCATTAACAATGTAAGACTCCAACAAAAGAGGAACACGTTATTATTATTACTGCATGACATACCTAAATAAATAAGAAATGAGAGAAATGATTAAAGCCTGTGTGAGTATGTCGCTATAGTTGAGGCATATTATGATCATTAGATGTAAGTAGGTAGCTAAACATTAAGCATACTCTATGGATGCTTTTGAAAGAGTATGGGAAATCAGATAAACATGATAGAGAATCAAGAACCGTGACATTTTACGATGATTCGATATTTTTGCAATTACATTATGCCAAGATGCACGTATGTGAATATGTTATGTGCCTGTAAGAACAGTTAGTTATATTATACCTACACAATTAGTGGAGAGGCTTATTACTCTTCATTAGATTCTTAAATTCTTTAAACGTGTATCCCTTTTACAATTTACAATACCGCATACTTTGTCGTTGTGACTGTGTCTCTTTTGAGATATAGCTTATGAAATACCTTTAGCATATAAAACAAAAATTCTGTGCTAACGTATAATGAGAAGGGCCAAGGGATTTTATAAATTGCAAAGGATTCCATTCCTTCGCAATTTCTTCGATTGATTTTATTTTAAGTCAAAAGTTAAATTCACACGCACTGAGATCTTATAAGATATTATACTGTATGTGTGTATAATGCATTAGTTGTACAAAGCATCATTCTGATTGTAAATCCTTGAAAAACAACAATGCATACATGTAGAATAGAATGAGATACCTACGGGTAAAGCCTATAGGCATTGTATATAATTTGTGTGTGGTTTTAAGCATAATGTATAATTATAATTATACACACGTGATACTTGAACCGATTCTAAAGTATCAATATATAAATAAATAAAAATGAATTAAATTGAGTATGTGTGCAGTGTACTGTACACCTCATGCCTATTTTATAGCAAGCAGGGTTTTAGAATATAATATGCTATTGTGTGTTCTTATAAAGAAAAAGAAAATAAGTACAACATAGCAATACGGTAAGGAACGGTGCAATGTGTGTAAGTTAGTGGTGCACGTAGACATGTCTCAACCTCAAGAGTCTCAGCCCATGCAAATCAGCGCAGCGGGACAATAAGTGAGAAAGATAACCAATGAATATACATACATATGGCTTGAAGTGCAAGTAGTACATAATGTAATGGTTATTGTGATATATTTTAAGTAGTACAGTGAGTGTAAATAATACACAAATGAATGTGTATGCAAGTATTGTAATGTAACTATAGCTTTAGAACATTTAGAAGAGATACTGTGTCAATCCTAAAACTAAAAAGCTGTTGGTTAGAAGATGAGCTAGGGGTCTTTTGAGAAAAACTGTTAAACTGTAATGTAAGTTGCATGAGCATAAATATCTACATGTGTATTTAGTATGCATGCATATTATAATATAGAATGATATAAGTAGGTAAGCGATAGTGATGGCCTGATAACAGTCACAGTCATAAATTGTAATAGTAATAGAAGGGAGGTATTATTAGTACAATGGAAGGTGTACTTTGCATTTCTATTACGCGTAGGTAAACAAAACAATCGTTAAAAAAACTTAACCGCTCTGCTCAAATTATTCGTATGTTTTCCGTGGTAATTGTAGCTACTGCATGTACTCATTGTTAGTTAGTAACTTGGTGCTAATAATATTATTATCGTTCCTCCCATATTCAACTATCCAACTATCCAAACCAAGCATTTATCTGTATTATATGCTGCAGTACTACTCTAGAAACATAAATTATATCTTATACAATATTATAATATTATTATGTTCTTGGTTTAATATATTACTAGAATAGGTACATACTGTAATACACTTGTACACTTCAGTAATTCCCCCAAATACCTGCCGGTTTCTAACTAGAGTTTTCTGTTCTTTATTCACTGTAAACCTTTCTTGGATTCAGATATGCATTTTGGTTAAAAAATGGTTTTTATTTTTTGTACAACGTAAAAACATTTGTTGAGCACAATTACTATAATGTTTGAGTACAAGTTAAACCTATATTCGTTGTAAGTGTATTGTCCCGTTTCTATTGCGGACCATTAGGCTATGGATTTACTTATGTACAAAAGAGTAGTATTCAACTAGTCGGCTGTCTTTTAAAGCATGTCTTGTGCTTTTCAGAATTATAATATCATCTTCATTTATTCTTCCGCATAGTCACTAACAAAAATATAATTGTATAGTATTACATTCTTATGTGTCTGAATAGTAGTATTGGTATATAGTGAGAAGGAAATGTGAATGTCCTCTTGTACAATTACGTATTTGAGACTTTTTTTTGTGCATT
This sequence comes from Pogonognathellus longicornis, assembly GCA_034694085.1. Classification (NCBI taxonomy): domain Eukaryota; kingdom Metazoa; phylum Arthropoda; class Collembola; order Entomobryomorpha; family Tomoceridae; genus Pogonognathellus; species Pogonognathellus longicornis. The sequence goes on from JAQFYB010002426.1 coordinate 11,862, forward strand.
GCACAACATTTGTATACCTACTGTATGTAGCCCAGTAGCAATACATCAAATCCATTTATTCCATTTTTGTATCTAGTAGGATGCAAAAGGAAATGACATAGTTTGAATTATATATAGAATATTTATATATGCGAGTGAGTGAATACTGAAAAGAATTCACTATGTGTATTCCCATTAGTAGTATTTTATATCAAAGAAAGAAAAAGAATAATCACGTAAGGCAAGAATGGAGGTATACCTTCCCTATTGCTGAATAGCCAACAATGCACGTACAATTGTAAATGGCAGGAGAAAAATTGCAGTTGAATTGAACGCATTGTTGCGGCTTCAAGCTCTGAGGGTTGAAAAGAGTAATCGTTTACACAAAATAATATTTTATAGCTACTGCTGCAGAACATCTAGTCGTAGTTTTAGTAGTCTAATTACTGCAGACAGTTTCCATGAGGATGCGTTGCAACAACCACTAACTACTATTTATCTTTCGCTTATTATATGCAGAATTTATAGCCTTTTAGTCCTAGATTACAATAAATGGGTTTTCTCTACAATCTCTCAGAATCAACTTTGCTTATTACTATTTCTATTGACATGACTTTACACACCGTCTTTCCTCTTGCTCCACTAAACATCTCTACACAAACTACATGAAGGTTGCAAATAAATGCATTTCAATGTAAAGTACCTACTTAGCATGTATTATTTATTTGTACAATACCAAGAAAGAAAAATAGTCTTTCCTCTAAAGCTACAATACAACTAACTGCATGTGGAGCTTGTTAGACTTGTGAAACAGTATGAAGTCACATAATTATACAGGAAGCCAACAGAGATGTTTATTACAAATGTGCACAATTAACTCTTTAAATGCAATTTTTATAAGTTGATGCATATGACAACAATTTTTTCCTATTACAAATAAACGAAAAAGATTGAAGAAAAATGGGGGAAATTAATAATAGGTGAATTAAATATTACTTAATCATTTACAAACTTTTGTACTAGTCATGCTACGATTATTGATAAACAATGGAACACACCTGTATGTTATTATTGGAGTACATAGGTGAGTAAAAGTTCTAAACCTATATTATTATATCTAGGCGGTCTGCTAGTGTTTTAGAAGATAAGTGTTTTGGTTTTCTTTGCACAGAATAACTAGTTTGTATAAAACAAGAGTATCCGTTCCATGCATATGTGTGTAGCCCCAACACACATAAAATAGTATAAATAGGATTGATGAGCTACTGTGTGCTACTTTGGAATAACAATGAAAGTAGTAATAACAATCTATTCACACGTTCTCACCATCAACAATTGATGTCGACGTATTCCTTGTTTAGCTTCGTATGTGTAGGGCTGAGATGGATATCTCCTTCAAATACAAAGATGATCTTTTACTGTTATTTTTGCAGAACACGAACACACGCACCAGTAAGTATAATGTAGGTAGGTAAGAAGTAGGTATGTGTATTTGCACAGAATGAATGTGCAAAATGGAATTGCGGGTGATGAAATAAGTATTAAATAGCGGAAAGAACATGTCCAATAATAAACCCAACTTGCGACATGTTTACTATTATCAAGAATTGTTAAAATGACAAACTGAATTGTTAAGTACCTTAGTATTACTAACAGGTTTATATTCGTCGTGTATTAAAAGTAAGTTTGTAATAGACAGTGTGGATGTCTTATTGTTATTTCTTTGACAATAATTTTTTGTCGTTGCTCGTAAAATAAAAAAGTCCATATAGGTTCTATTGGGCTTGTCGCTGTGTGAAGACAAATAAACTTTTAAACTGACGAACTAAAAAACCTGACAGTGTAGTGCTTTACACAATTCAAGCAATAATAATAGAAAGGCAAAAAATAATGCCCCAACCATCCAAACCAATTAGAAGAGTGTTGATGCTCATAATATTGTTACTCTTCATTCTGTGTGCCCCTATTTGTCCAGAAATTGTGAAATGAACAAACCAACACATGAAGCAATACAAAAACACAAGTCTGTCAAAGGTTTGCCGGTGTCTGCTGCTGCGGTTTCTGTCTACTATAATATGTAGCTCATATTATGTTGATTGAGACACATAAATTACTATATGTCTATGACCATACATAATGAGCCTTTTTTTACAGTACACATTTTAGTTATGAATGCAACGGTATATAGCTAGAAACCAAAATACGCTAAATGTCAGTTAGTTAATTATAAGCAATTGCAAAACAAAAATAATGTATATCTTTTAGTTCTTATCAATTACCATTGCTACATTTAATTGAAAACTAGGCAAACTTGACATCTTTAGACACTTTGACCATGTTCATATAGTAGTCACATTAGAAAACACTCTGAATTACAATAAAACTAGATCAAATTCTTGCTTAAGTGGTACTCGTGACACTTACACTCAAGATAGTGTGTAATCAGTAATCACAGACCGCTGTAAAAGTTTTTAGGTAGGCATATTAATACACTCACCAATGAGCAGAGCGTACACATAATTTCTTGCCATAGTACCATTAATTAACCGAAGTGCAGTAGTAATTAGTGGTTTGTCGTAGCCCTGTAATGCCACTGATTGATTACAGTGAAGAAGCATGTACCTGTAGATAACCGTGCAACGGACAATTAATTTCCGCTGTAGTTTGGTGAACACCAAAGTATTTTACAACCTACTTGACGAAAACTAAATATGTTTGTTTTAGTCTATTTTAAGTGTGTATGGAATACTGCCTTTAAATGGATTAAAATCCCTTGCTGAGTTCATAAACAAACTTACGGTGGCCTTGTCTTATCACTAAAGGGCAATTACTACTATAGCTTTGGTATCCAAGTGTAACAATAAGTGCTATGCATGTTATACGCAGGATTTATATTATAGTAAAGCTGTTGTTATTGACTTGAGACTTGAAGGTTACACCTATTATACATATATACTAGTGCAATTATATACTTCTATGTCAGGTAGCCACGCAGGACGTAAAGATTTACTTTTATATCGTACCCTTATACCATATCCAGGTAAATTGAAACCCTTAAATTTGTTTTCTTCGTAGACAAACTGGACTTTGACAAGAAAAGCAGCTTGTAACATTTCGAAAAGGTGTACAACAAGGGTTGGAGTGCAGAAAGACTTATTATTGCCTACGTGACGAAGATAAGTTGAGAACAAGGCCAAATTGTGTACTTGATTTGTGTCATAGTGCTCTCATGCTAGGCAACAACAACAGTTTCATTCAAGCCTCACAATAACATCATGTTACCTGCACATGGTAGGTTGCTGCAGATAAGTAGCAGTGCAGTGATACTACTGTTTGGTTCAAAGTAATAGGATAATAAGAATAAGCTTCTTCGAGAAACGCTTTGAAAGTGTTGTTTAAAACTCGCAGGAAGAGACTAAATAGATAGGATACAATATTAGCCTAAGAAATGGTTTTTGAAATGAGCATCCGTACTTATTTACGTGTAGGTACCTTGTGCATTTGCTACACACAAATACTTCACTCACACAATCAATTTGAGAACAAACTGATGCTGCATCTGCATGGTTGATGGTGCAGGTTTGGAGCAACGAAGAAGTACTTACAGATTATTTTATCCTCCTAAGAAAGGATTTAGCTTTAGAATGATTAACCAAATCTAAAATAGCTTGCTACATACGTGCTTCAGATAACGTGCATTTTTTCTAGACTGTATGGCGTGTATAATTACGGATTGGATGTAAGTAAGCCACTATGGAATGCAAGCGTTGTGCCAGAATCGCTCTAAGCATAATAATATTTTAGAAAAATAAGTCGGAATTCTCCAAATCGTCGTTTCCTAACGATTTTATGGAAGCATACTACTACATTATAACATAATATGTTGCCGAGTTGATCCTTTGTTTAATTATAAATAACAACAATGGCTATTGGCTACCTGTGCAGTGTGTACAGAGTATATACATGCAAGAAAACACAGTTGAGTTATGTAGTTTGAAAGAAATGTACAGTGATTTAATCTGTCAAAAGCACAAGACAACAATAAAATGAAAAAATAAAATAATTCTATATTTATGCCACACGTTGCTGAAGCCGTATGGTAGAAGTACTAATTATGAGATTGTTTGAATGAAGTTAATCAATGTTCGTAAAGGTTAATGGGCGTATCATTTATTTATGACTTTAAATGGGCCGATGAACACTATAACTACAGTCCATGGCTGCACACACTATTGCATAACACACGAGTTTTCGTAAACGTTTTCATTGTGTGCCCAAAGATTTACACTAGTATTAATTTGTTATTTGTACTTACATACCGTGATTTTTGTATGTATTCATTATGTATATAGTACCTGAGAATCAACTTGGTTGGATTGATTACTTAAACTCTTTGACCATAAGGGATTTAAAATACAAATAAGATTTATTTCCCACGTCATTACCACTCATTTATTTGAAAAGACAATGTATCCATAAAATTTATTCATTTGCTGAGATTATATTAATAAGAATTAGTCCTACCTATGTAAAACAGCTCCCTGCTGCTCAATTAAATAATTAATGCTTGTTCTTGTATAAGACACACAAGGCTACACGAGACGTCAAGTGATAGCAAAACGAATTTAGACAATTAATACAATAATGTTCTTGTCCGCACCTCTCCAATCATTTACGTAGAGCGAGCCAAAAACCGAAAATTTATTTTTTAATGATCTTGTTCATGATATTTATAATCATTGCAATATTGGTCAAGAGAATGCAACATTGTTTCATTAGCCCCAAGACACAAGATGCAAGCACATTTTTTATACCACATTTTCACATACTGTATTACAGTGTAATAAGTAATATGTAGTTAGATTTCATCATTAAACTCAGCAGCAACAGTGAAATATATCCCATTTCCTTTCAAATCTCAGTGAGATAGAACATGAAGCAGATCTGAGATAGTTTCAACGAAAATTAATGTCATGTGTGACTGTGTGAGTGTGCTCGTTTCATCACCAACTATGCCCCTCTATATAGAAGATGCAATTGTACCAGATACAAATACAACGTATAAAAGGCAGGAGCAAATAGCGACACGAATTTTAGGTGTGCACTTTTTTGTCAAATATTTCACAACCAATATCACCATTGGTTTCGCTACTTTGCGCATCATTGAGCTTATTGTGTATAGGTTTAGAATTAAATGTGGTTCACAAATCTTATCTCAAATATGGACTATGTTAAATTAGCGAAGACAGACCTTCAATATAAATAAATAGGGTGCGAATAATCTAAAACAGTTTTAAATTAGGAGTGCTGATTAGTTAAGGTCCAATTAAAATATAGAGGTATTCCTAACAGTATAAAATAAGTACAAACTATAAAAATATCTATAAACTATAAATTACACGTCGAGTTAAATATTACACCGATTTTATGGCAAGGGTGGAGCGAATTTGAAATATCATTTTGTGTTCATTAATTTTATGAAACTTTACTTGTACTCTGACATCTATTTCAGCAGTATATACATTCGATGGAATACTACATTTATTATTTTGTATATTTTAACGGAGGATTAACAGTTGTTGACAACACAATGCCCCAATATTCGCTATGGTCATTAATTACACAGTAAAATTTTTCTATACCCATCTGCTTGCAAATGTAGTATCATGAAAAGGTATGATTAACATTATTTGAGACAATGATGAAAAATTGATGGAGAGATTAGTAAAACGCTATATAACATTTTCTGTATCTAATTACATATGGTTCTCACTCCCACGAAAAATTCTAAGCATTTAGTCAAATCCAATATTGAACATAACAAAACTGAAAGCTTTTTAATTGCAGTCCCAGCGATTTCTCTATCTAATCATGGAATAGAGTTGAAAACCTCCTTTTCCTTTTGCGATCACTTTTACAGTCATGCCATGAATGCAAGCACTTAGTATCACATTCGCACCATGTGAATACGCTTCTAATAAGCTAGACATATGGGGTAGGGTGGTATAATAAAACTAATCAGAACATTACATACGATCAACATCATCAGCTACATAGAACGACACTATCATTAAGTACTGTACAACACGTTGTACTTATATATACTGTACTTTTACGATACTGCTAACAAATAAAGAGTAGCAGTGTAAAGCCTAATATTAGCAATGTAGAATCAAATATGAATGAAAGGAGTGCATGGTGCTATGCCGCTTTACTGGCTTATGGCTATCTCCTAGATATGGCTTTACTAACATTTGAACTCTTCAGGTAAAAACGGTAAAAAATACAGCATTAGTTTTGTTAATGAGTTCCTTCTTCCATTTCCTTCCTGTCACATCCAGGGATTTTACATTTCTTTGTTGTGTATTTGCTCTACACTGCTGATACACATAGTACACTTTTATACAGGAGCAGGGGTTTTGCATTTACATGTAGGAATTATATATACATAATATAGAAATAATATCATTTTATTATGCGATGCATTATTAGGGGCTATAACGTAGTATCTTTCGGTTCCCACACTCTTCGTATTAGTGTTATACATACACGGCAAACCAAATAACCAAAGTAGCACTTTGGTAAACCAATTGTTCAGTTACGTAGCACATTTATTGTGTTATATTTCATTTTTCTACTTTACTTTACTGAAACCTGTTTTGACCCTGTAGTACACGTCTTTCTGATGTTCCCGTGAGGTAAAAAAGTAGGAAGTCGTGGAATGCATGTTATAGACTTTAATAAGCTCATTCACCCACGTTCACTGCAACTATATTATTTTATCGTGAGGGAAGATACTTGTACATTTGAAGACGTGGGTGCTCAATAGAGCTGCATTTAATAAAAACTCAAGCTTGCCATTGTATCAAATAACACGTTCTTATATGGAGGCAGATTTTGTTGTGTATACACGTACACATTTTGTAATTTATGATATATAACTGCAAAGTGAACAGTGATATTATTTATTAATCCACATGCAATACAGTTCTATATTTTGCAGCAAAGCCACGTGAGGAACTAAACGACATAATAATTTCACTATAAAACATCAGGAGATGAACCGCAAAATTGCTGGGTTTATATTTTCTCTAAAGGATGGTCAATTAGGGAAATTGCAGCTTATTACTTTATAGTGTTATTAACAGTTGGTGGTCAGGGTGGTAGTAGTGCTCCACTCATTTATCAACATCAACACTATACAATATGCATAATATGAAAAATGTTTACTTTACAACTTTCAAAATGGCACTTGTGTTTTTAACAACTGAGAAATTTTCATTTACCGCAAACTTGTTGTGTTAAAATCATTTGCCGTTCAATGCGGACGCAGAACAATCTGACCATATTTCTGGTTCATAAAATTGAGTTTAGTTATAACAGTGAAGAAAAGCAGCAGCAAAACATTTTTAATTTGTCTACATTTAAAAGTGTATGCAAAACATTTAAAGACTTACGATGTCAGTGTGTTTGTATGTACTTCACATTATATTTTATGTTCTCATGTATGTATAAAATAACCTTGTTAACTACAAAACTACAATACTCGGCCATTCATACCTATATGACTACCACAACAATACTTGCAAAAAACTTCATACATTAAGCATAAGCCTCAACACACTGAAATAATTACAGTGGAAGAATATAAACCTTAATTGTAACAATGCAAGGCAATATGAGACATTAGTAAGTGAGTACTTATATCTTGCTAATATGCCTACGCATAATTTCAGTTGGAATTATTGAACGATTGTAATCTCTTTAAATATCTGCAAACAGCAACATTTGAAGGAATCAATTTTGCTTTATTGCGTTTCAAAAAAATATTGATTGCACAATTAATGTGTCTTAGATATTTGTTGATCTGACAAATTGCTGTCTTAGAAATATTCGGAAGTAAATATTTCCGAATGACGTTTTTAATGATAAAACAAACACCTAATACTTTTGAATTCAAGGAAATTCAGGTACCTAAATATATCTTTGTCTCTGTAGATGATAAACAAAGAAATAAAATGACTCTAGGTCTGCAAAACGTCCCTCACAACTTTGCAGACTCGGGTTCGATAAGTATTGCGAAGGTGCTTTGCTCTTTGCTTGTGCATGTAAATTGTGAGTCACGATATGAGTATCCAGGAGACAAAAAAACTCAAGGACCGCTCCCTGTCGTTACGGTTAAGATTACAGCAGGAACCACTTAATTAAAAGTTGCTGGAAAAAAATTTGCTCGTATTAAGATATCTTTTTATATTTCTTGTACTGTGACCTTTCTTGTGTCTCCAGATTCTCTGATGTTATAATGAGGCATCAAAGCTCAAAATTTGCCATGGTGTTATTTCATAAAGTATAATAATTAAGGTCACCATTAAATAGAAAATTATACAAGAGTAAAATGTATGCAATACTCATTCCTTTGTCAACAGTACATTTTATATTATTCCGAGCACCAGAGCGGCAATTAGATCTGACTTTTGTTTCTGGTGTATTTAAGACTTTAAACCACTGCATGAGTTTATAGTTGGTGTCTGAAATAAAGAACTCCGTTTCTCTCTGTATGCATCCATCATATGTCTATATAACTTCAACACCATTAATATTTATTATAACTAATTATGATAATAACTTTCACCATAGAGCTAAATATGCGTTATCATCAAGCATCCACCACACCCATGCATTTTAATATAAATGTTTTTAAAGGAAGTGTGAAATGACACCATAATAAAATAAATATAGTGACAACACTTGCAAAAATGCGATTTTATGTTTAAAAAATGATTTCAGACGTTGTATTTAAAAATTTGCGTTTTAAATTTTGGGGTTTGAGCCATCTTAAACATCTTGCGTTTTATTAAATACGCTTTAAAAATTGTAAATCTTTATACTAAAGACAAGTATTGTGTTGTGGGTGCTGCCGTTATTATTTTCTGCATTTCAGTGGAAAAAATTTGATTTACATTAAGGACAAAATTATGTATCCCACTGACAATCTGACGTCTGGGTTCACATAATGTTACAATCAATAACACATTTAATATTTATTGCTTAATATAAGAATGATGAAGTAGCGAATGAGTTTTATACACATTCTTTGAAATATTCCATATTTGACTACATCACACTCTGCTCAGTCACATAACATCTCATTAGATTCATAGAGTGTATTTGAACAAAATACACTGAATAGCTAGGTAATCAATTTCCATTATACAAGAGTCGCAAAATTTTAATATGGGGATTACTCATTCCTCCATGAATCATATTACTATCATGAGTAAACTTTTCTGTTGGTGTTAACATGCCACGTCATTCCTCTAGAATTAAAATATGATGTTTTATTTATATTTTAAACAATTAGAAAAAAGCCTGTAAAATAGTGTAGTACCTATATATGTACAATTTTATTGGGGATTTTGGAATATTATTAAGTTTTCGGGTTTTCGTTTTCACACTTTAAGAATTAAATACCTACCATACCTATATATTACTTGAATGTTCAATGATTCAATACATTCGTATAAATGTTTACCTAAATAATAAAAATAATTTTGAAATGCTAACTGATTGCCAACATCCCATTCCTGCCAGGATAGACGAATGACTCACTGCATCGTTATCTATTAAGTATATAAAATTAAGCAAAGCCATGCAAAATGTGGGATCATAATTTGTTGTACGTAACATATGCTTTTTTAACCTTTGTTTCTTGTATCCTAAAATCATGCAATTCTTTGATACGATCAATACATTGACTTGAACTTCATTCTTCTCCTGTCTGAATGACAACATGAATAGTTATGTTTAAAAAAGGTAATGGTATAGTGCAGTGCTTGTACTTGTAGCCTGTATTTGTTTTGTACGCTATTAACGACACAATGCGAATTAAAATTGAGAAAATTGCTATACACAAAGATTGAATGTGTGCATTAATGCAGCAGGTACCTATATACTCCATTTACTTACACAGAACATACAGAAACTCAACAAATAAATGTAATTAATTACCATAGTTGTACATACAACCCATGTTTAAATACAAAGCCTATAACTACAGTGCAGATTGTCTGTTGTGTGTGTACACTTGAAACATACTTAAATAGTCTTTTGTTTCCTCACATGCACGCAATTAATGCATACACATACATGCAAGTTATATATATCCAATGTGCTATTGTAGTGCAGAAGTGGCGTTTGAGGTTGGAGGCAGGCAATTACATACATTTAGCAGACATACAAGCCTGAATTAATTCTCTGACATTTTTCATACTGATAGTTGCTACAAAACTGATATACATGTAGACATAAAGGTGGATGTGTATCTCATTCTTATAATGCTGAGTACATAAGGCAATACTTTTGCTACACGAATGATGATAAGATAAGGGAGGCAGGCATCTGCTTCAAACGCTTTATACTTACAATTGTTTCTGATTTGCACTTGACCTTTAGGAAGCTATGAGAGAACATTGCAATTATTACAACCCCACAGTACAATACTATAACATAAAATGAATTCCGTCTTTTAGTTCTTGGTTTGTCTGAAATTGTGGACGTGGAGGTATTGGCATTGGAAGTGGTAAGAAAACATAATCGAAATATTTATGAGCCGGACGCACACATCAGATTTCCATTTCAACACCACACAATTTTCATTCCCCTATTCATCAATGTATCATTGATCTCCATTGACATGACTCTCGTTATCCTTATTGCTAACTTTACAAGTAGTAAGAATGACTAGGTATGCATGCATATTGTTCAAACAATATAATGCTACAATATAATGTCTACTCATATTGTAGCACATCCACAAATACCAATACAAATGAAATGGTAATAAAACTTGAATGTTCTGCTGAGTAAACTCTCAAAGGCAACTTGTTTGCTTGTCATTATTTTCAATGGTAACTGTGCACTGCTATTCCTTCGAAATTGCCTGACTGAGATATTGAGATTGTTAACACACTTACTTACAGGTGAATATAGACGCGTTTCCAAAGCAAAATGATGTTATTATCTCTAATTTTACATCTTTTACACCACATACTCGAATAACTGATTCTTAAAGCTCAATAACAGATTTATTGTTGTTAACCGAGATTCGACACATGAAAAAATAACTTATTTACAACTAAATCACTCGAACGCATATTAAAAATATTTTATTTCTGCAATATTCATGTTATAAATAAATAAACATTTATTTGAGGATGCTTAAATCTTCTAAACTCACTTTAAGTTAAAGGTGAATCATGAAAGGTTTGCTTAGACCTTCAAACTGCTATTTTTACTAACAGTGTTCTCACAAGGCTTCCAATCTACTACACAATACAAAAACAAAAAAAAACGAAATAATGTAGCAGAACAAATTCAAACAACAAGTACAACTTGTATTACACTTCGTAAACTAACATTATAAATGCATGCAATGTATTTTGCAAATAAAACTTCTGTAAACTCATTTAGTTCTACTTTCCGTTGAATTCAGCTAAGAATTGGACACAAAAGGAGATTGAACATTCAAGAAGCATAGTGAGCATCATTATCCGTATAGTTATTATTATTTTAGGCAGACAGCAGTAGTACTTTCAGTTCCATTGTTGTAATATATTAATGCAAACATTACAATATTTTACTACTTTTACTAGCCATTAAATATAGGTCTATATTTGATGGCTAGTAAAAGTAGTAAAATATTGTAATCCCTCGTCAACGTTATTGCAATTTGTAACCAACTGTGACATGAATATAAACTATCACCTATATTATAGGTGATAGTTGGATAGTCTATACAGTGAGCGCCTCCTAACCCGTCACATAAGGCTTTTAACACGGATAGGTAACCTACTACAAATTCGAAACCAAATTGTATCGATGACATCAGCCATTTTTGCCGTTATTCCCAGTACCTATTCTGTGTATGAACATAACATACCAATGTTATCAGCCCTATGTCACGGCTTACGAGGCGCTCACTGTATATAACCATATAATCTATATACGTATGTATACACCAGGATAAAAATTAAATAAGTGTAATACTTATTATAATATAAAAATGTATATATGCACTTACATTTTTGTATAGCGAGAGTTTTAACAATATACCAACAGAACTGTGTTGGATTATAGTTAAAGTGATCTTCAAGGTATAAGTGATATATGCCAAACTGAGTATAGAGTACATACATGCTAAATATAAATCTTTAATGTAACCACCCAAGCTAAGCTGTATTATTTATAATGATATTAAAATAAATATTTCGTTGTTGCTAAGATTTGATAAAGTTGGTAAGTCAGGTAGGTATAATTTTGCAGTAGGTATACATAAAGTGTGCAAGTATCAAGTACGCTGTATAGAATGTATAAATAACTGTACTTGTAAACATTCGAGGTCTTTGCTTCACAGAGATCGAGTTTGTTCGTTACATGAACTTACATCGAGTAGGTAAATAGCAAATGAAAAGTTACTCTCCATCCATATACTGCAACTGCAATAATGTTTAGATATTATGTGGTAAAATAAAATAGAATGCACGTATACTTTTAAACACACACAGACTACTGCAGTAGTTGTGGCTAGACTACTGGTAAGCAAGGAAACAAGGTTGATGGTTTTTGATTCTAAATGTGGAGCAACGAAAATGTTTTGTATTGTGTGTTACTACAATACAATGTACATATTATACTATGTAGCAACGTAATACACAATAGTACTAAAGGCACCTACACTGTAAACCGTAAAGCATCATATGCTCACTTATACAGCATTGGAGGTGACTCTCAGGTGGAACATCATTT
>JAQFYB010002427.1:0-24635 GCA_034694085.1 Pogonognathellus longicornis
TTTTTGTACTGTTTGGAAATTATGCCTACGTCAAATATGGCTGGGTCTAGATTAATGTTTAAACGGTCGCTATTGGGCTGGGACTTGTTAATAAGCCTTGACTACAACTACAACTGCAGAGGCAGGATCTCTCAGAGGTGGTTTAATTAGTTAGAAAATAGAAATATACTTCATATATTAAAGGTTTTTTGAATCAAGGATTTCATTGCATTTTAAAAAAGAGCAAACTATTATATGAAGCAATTTTAATTGTAAACAAAAATACTGGTATAATTACAAACGGCATAAGCACAATTTATTATATAAGTTTCATATCATACATTATATACCTTATGATTTTTGGCTACTTTTTAATAAAATCAATTTTGTATTTAGCCAGATTGAAGAAGCACGAAAATCCCAAACCTAACGCTTTAATTATATTATTATAGTACATCTCAAAAAAGTTAATCTTGTCAAATATAGACTGTAAAAACAAAACGATATATATTCCCTTGTTAGATAGCTGAACCTTTTTATAACTACTGAAATAGGGACACTAGGGGATCTAAGGGAAAAATTTCATTTAGGCAAATGAAAAATATCAAAGATAGATATTTCCTTTCTGGAGGTAAGCGAACCCTCAAACGGGAAAAAAAGTAAAATTGTTCCCCTGAGAAATAAAGTTCCTTTAACGAGGACGATGACACACTCAAGTAGACTCACATGGAGTAGCATAACATTTTAAATTTTAAGGGGAATTCCTCCGTCGTTTGAGGATGTATACCTCTTCCCTTCTATAATGAAATGACATTAATCTGGTCGGGATAATTCATTTTACAGTGTAAATGATGAACTACATTTCCTAAAATGCAATATTTACATCCAAAAGGGTACCACATTCCTTTCCCTTTTGCTCCTTTTTCTATTCGTTTTTACAGTGTAGTGGAAAATTCATGGAATCGCTTTTAAGTAAGTTAAGTATAGTATGCACCTAATAAGTTCATGTTGTTGTATTAGTTTTTCGAAAAACTAAAACAACATTATGAAAGAGTAATAATCTAGCTTCAAAAGAAAATAACCCCGAATTTTGAATTTATTCTCCAATCCGGAGAAATCATTTAATCTGTAAAAACGTCACGTAGTTAGTGTGCAGTGTCTTCCTAAGTCGGTTTTAGTCGAGACTTTATAAGAATGCGTTTGAGTGTCTGTGTATGTATGTAGGTATGTATCTCTGTCTGTCGGGTCCACCTGTGGACTTTCAGTCAGCGATACAATAATATGTGGACTTTATTTGGTTGAAGAGAAACAAACTTGTACAAAAGTCCCTTTGAAAATTTCAAAAATTTCAAAAAAACCGATACTTTTCTATATGCATTTTTTAATAGTTTATTCAACTTGTAGGTATGTACCTATACTTTCCTATTGATAGCTCCCGAGCCGATGATGGTCGCTCTTGAAGCAATCAGTTTGTTAACAAAAATTGTTAACAATCTTTCATGTTAACTACTTGTTTTGGCTAATTGAAATGATAAATGGTTTACATGTTATTATAATGCCTTTTATTTTTAGTTGTGTAAACTAACATGTTTGCTTACAATGCTTGTTATTATCAGCGAACTGTGTTCGATGGCATTCCATACGGCAACATAACATTATTCGAGGGTTTGAGGGTGGATATAAAGGATAATCCATCAAGGCAAGTAGAAGCTATTACCAATTACATTTCCAGGTACTTGACTTTGCTCAAATCTAGTTTTGTTTTTGTTGAAACTTTCTATGAACTATTGATTTACTTACATTTGGCCCTTTAACAAAAAGCGGAAATAAATGAGCAAGATAAGTATAAAAAATGGAAACAAACTTAAACAATTTTGACACAGTCTTCTTCTTTAACTCGGTTATTCGAATGCAGTTTTGTGGATAGATTTCCAAATAGGTATGTATAATTCCAGACTGTTATTTTATTACAGTACTCGATGGAGGCGATGGATGAACGGAGGCGACGATGGAGGCAGGTTTCAGTGGCATATTTATAGGTGGCTTAGGGGGCCTGAAGAATTCCCCCCTCCAAATTTTTGTACTTTACACTAGATAAAATCAGGTTTCTCCCAAAATCAAGAAAAAGAGGTTATTTTTGCCGTAAAAATGAAAAACATCTAAAAAATTTCCGCTATGCTCGATTTTGCTGCAATTTCCATTGATTCTGACCTTTTGCGCAATTTCGGGCCTTTGCCAAAAATTATAATTTCGTATATATTCGTATATATAATTTTGTATATATAATTTCGTACATATATTCCTACATATAATTTCGTAACAAATCGTGTGTCAAACCTAACTTCAATTAGGAGAAAAGTCGCCCACTCTCTGTTAAATCGTTTATAGATATCAAGTAACTAAAATGTAAAAAGAATAATCACATGTGAAGTTTTTGAATCCTCTAAGCTAGTTTCCTGCTGGAGAAAATTACTTTTTACTTAAGAATTGAGTGCATAGCATTAGTTAACTTTATAAGAATATTTTTAAGTAATGTTAGTTTAATCCTAGAAGTGGACCATTATTGCAATGCGTCTTTTCGATCAGAATAAATAAAAAAGGTTTGCTCAAGCCCCTTAAATGTGTGACCTGGATACGCCCATGAATGTAAATATTATTGAGTATATACCAATTACCAACCACGCTAAAACATTTTGATTTTTTATAGCTTTAATTATGTCGAAAATTTTATGGTCAGTTGACCATACATCACAAAATATTTAGATTTCTAAAAAGCCGTAAATATATCACCGGATAATAATTAGAATTTCCGTTTTGTAGCAATTACTATTATCAAGCGTGTATAATATTTCGCTGTTGATCGCTTCGGTGTGCAAGGATTAAGGATATACGAGAAACAAGAAAATATATACGAAAGTTTCCATAATAATTTACTTTTTAATGCTGTTAATATATTATACGAAAGAGGGATGACAATGTATAAAACCAAACGACAAACTAATTTAATATTAACCATTTTCTCAGTAATCATAAATAACAATAGTCAAATACAATTTTAACACTCAAATTCCTTAAGAAAGACGAGCATGTCAAAAGTTTATATTTTCGTAATGAAGTACAAGTACATTCCTCTGTCACTTGTCATATAATTAACAATTAACCCTCCATAACATTTATAATAATTACAACTTTACATTTATAATATTTTGTTAAATTCATAAAAGTATTAGGGAAATCATATTTATTAAATAATTACTAGAATGAGTTCAGCTACTAGTCCCTCTGCATAGAAGACGGGGGAAGAGAGTATCTAGGACTTGCATAACTCGTCATTCTCTGCCCGCTATAAACAACCTGCAAAAAAGTACACCAATCAGTCATTTATTTTATTATTTTATTACAGAGATTTCTTTCCGTTTATTCATCATCAATTTTCCATCCAGAGTATATTTTCTGTTTCACACAAGAAAGTCGCATTACTCTAAAAGAAAGATTTCAAAATTAAACTTACATGGGGGGAAGGAGGTCTTTGATATGACGCTGTAGTTCTAATTGGATAACCCGATGTAATACTGCCACCGGTATTCTGCATTCAAAATGAAAATAATTAAATATTTAAAAAAATTATTTATTAGTCACAAAATGCAATAAATATATTTGGCTAGAATTAATTTAAATTATGTTAACTTTCGTTGTTTGATCCCGGTACAAATCGTACGCCGATGAATAATTCTGAATAAAATTAATAAAATAATTCACCTGTGGTGGAGGTTGAATGGACATGGCATGAGGATGCATCATATGAGTAGTAGGTGCCCGAATGGTGGGTGGGTAGTACTTTGGACCATCGTCGAACTTTTGTTGTTGCTGTTGCTGCTGCTGTTGTTGCTGTTGTTGTTGTTGCTGAGAATGCTGAAAAAATTATATTTCAGTTTATTAGTTGTAATAAAGCTTTTGAAAGAAAACTTGTATGGGAAATTCTATACAAACCTCAATATTTTGAAGAACATATTGCCTGGGAATATTTTGATGTAGATAAATTGGTTTTTGTTCAACTTCTGGAGGTCTCTGTTGCGTTTCTCTAAAAGCATAACTTTGAGGGGGAGGCTGATTGTGTTGAGGTTGTTGAGGTACAGAGAAATACTGAACACCCATCGCAGGTTCTAAGAAAATAAGAAGTTGGTTAGGGAAATCATAGTAAACATAATACTTTCCTTTGATCAAGGCATGTGGACAAAAGGCCGTTTTATAGAATTATAGTTTTATACAATTTTTTTAATTGTTTTGATTTCGTGTCTAGCCGCATCTGTATAAGAAGAGGTAGGGCAAATAACAATTTTACTAGAAATAGAATGGAAGCTCAATTCGACAACCAATTCACCAAACTCCATTTTTTTAAAAAAACCAAGGTCCATTTTTGTAAATATTTTGGCCGGATTTCTGGGTGGGAGGAATAGCCAATTAAATTGGGACAATTGACAATACCTAATTTGTAAACATTTTGACTCAATACCGTATACCGGGGGCTGGAAAATAAGCAAAAATTGTTACCTGAAATCCGAAAAAAGGTTAGTTTTACGTAAATTGTAAAAAGTTGTGAAATTTTTTGGGCTATGCGGGAATTTTGTGTCCTTTTCTTTTATATTTACTCAAATTGGCTCGTTCTTTGTGTTATGGGCTTCCTTTGACACATACATGTTTTGACACACACATACCTTGAAATAAACTAAATATTTATTGATATATATAAATATTTTGGCATTTTTAAGAAAATAATTAATAAATATTTAAAGGTTTTTGCAAAAAATTCCCCCTCCCTCGAAATCCGGTCAAAATATTTACAAAAATGGACCAAAACCCCTAAATACTGACAATATTTTCCATATTTAAAAATGTTTGTCTCCTAAAATGTTTCGAATGACATGATAGATAGAGACACGAGACTTCAGATGTGTAGAGGAAGAAACAACAGAGTCGGAAATCAATAAATACCCGCCATTTGCTAATAGTTAACAATATAGTTGTCGGTATAAGGTATAATGTTCATCCTAATTTCCTAATTGGTATACATTCGAAGCTAATCGTTGGTGTTAGTCGGAATATGTTCTGAAATATTCCTTACAATGATGATATGTTATAAATTCACATCAGTTTCGTTGAATTGGTTGACGAATTGAGCGTCAATGTTATTTCTAGTAAAATTGTTATTTGCCCTACCTATTATACAGATGCAGATGCTAGACACGAAACCATAATAATTAAAAAACATGGAATCTAAAAAGTATCCTTTGGTCTACATGCGTTGCCTTTGATAATATTCTTGAGAAATCGTATTTTGAATTTTGACATAACAATTAATTTCAAATAGAAAATATTAGAAGCAATTTAATTTAAATATACAATCTGTCGGAGTAAATAATAAAATATTTGATTGATACTTAATCTTAATAAAATACTAAATAATGATATACTTACTGGAGTGGGGGTAGGGGTGCATCGCCGGTGGTGGAGGCTTGAAAGGTCCGAATTTGTAATTATTAGAGGGGTTGTTAGGAGGAGGAGACGGACTTCTTCCTCTTTTCATTGCACCTTGGAAATTGGTATTGTACTTTGGGTAGAAAGAAAACAAAATGTGGTAATTAGTAATGCTAAAAACTTAGGAAAGAGTTTCACAATTAATTTGTTAATAGAAGACTAATTACCGGATGTAAAAGATTGGCGACAGGTGGGACAGTGCTCTGTACTTTATACATTGGGGGTCGTGCAATCATCGGCTGTAAGAAAATCTGTGGATTGGATTGCATCGGCTGATTGTATAATCCATGAATTTGAAGCATCTCACTACAATCGAATACAACAATAAATTATTAGAAAAATTAAACTTAATGCTTCTATTTTGGTAGAAATAAAATCCTTTGATAGTTAAAATATTGGACCCAACGCCATACCTAGCTTCTTTATTAATTAATTGCCGCCTCCTCGTTTCGTCTTCATTGAGTACTTTCTTGAGCTGTAAAAATAACTGATGTTTTTCTTCTTTTAGTTCACTCAACCGAGATTCTAAACTTGTCACTTGTTCTCTTGTTTCACTCAAAGTCATAGAATCTTGTTTTAATTGCCTTTCCCTTTCCTTTCGTTGTCTCTCCACTTCTGCATCTGCCTCTAATTCTGTTAAAAAAGAAGGTAAATATATTTAAAAAACACTAAATCACCCGTTTAATTACAAACTCAATTAAAAAAAACTAGAATTTTAGATATTTCATCCCCACCTTGTTTTTTTCTATGCCGTTCCCTCATAATGTGAGATTTCAGGGCTTCCCACATTGCCCGACTCATTTTTGGCCTTTCCAGCACCACGGGAGGCATTTTCTTGCCTTAAGAATTTTCCCTTACTTCCACAGAAAAAATATTTGTAATTAGTGTCAACTAATTTTGGATTTTAAATTACAGAAGTTGTTACCGTAAATGAAATAAAATATGCCACCGTTTTGACCGTACACCGGACCGGAGAGAGATAGAAAACAACAACCTAGATTTCTCAATTTGCAACTTGTCATTTACAGCCTGTATTGAAAAATGGCTGTTTGAGCCTCACTCGCTCACAAGATACGTCTTCCGCTAAAGTATGAATGTTCCTCTACCACCACCACCGCCGCCACCAACAATTCCATTTCCTCCTTCTGGGGAAAATATTTTAGCACTCTGCTATGAAGAGAAAAAAATATCCTTGCAAGATTTTCATAACGTTTTAATTCAAAATTGTAATATCGAAGGAAATGGGTTTGCAATTTACACGAAATTCCTATTGCAGAGTTTTCTACAAAAAGGACCTGTGTAAGATTTGTCTCACTTTTCCCGATTTTTCCTTACTTTACTCCAATTTCTTTTACTTCGCTTCCCGTTCTCGACTCGTAGTGTCGTAGTTAAAAAATCTTTAATTAAATGAGGAAGAAGGTTTAACTTCTTCCATTTAATTAATTAACTTAAATTCATTCAATTTCAAAGTCAAAAAAATCGTTTTGTTTAAAAATCGAAGTATTTATTTAAAAAGCTGTACTACAAGGAATGAAAATGCAATTTATTTTTAATTTTATTAATTGTTCGGACGTTTTAACTTTGTAATACTTCTCAACTGCGACTTGCTTCTTTTTCAGGTGCGGTATAGTCTCATTAGCTACTGCAATAAAACTTATCGGGGAGACCAATGTAACCCCTGAGGAATTACTGAAGAAAGCAATTGCGAATAATTTCAGTACAAATGGGGAAATGTTTTCTGTCACCAACATGGCTAAATTAGCCAGTCAATTCCTGAACACAGAAGTTGTTCAAATTAATTCACCAGCGGATCGTCAGCTTTTTGATTTTGTCAATGAAGGAAACGTTGTTTTAATCGCGTAAAACAAAATTATCATTTTTAAAATCCTATTGGTATTAAAATACATTTTAAGAAATTAATAAAAGTCTTTTGACATGTTATTATATTAGATATGACGCTGACAAAAATCACTCTCCTTGTCTCAAGAAAGGTCACAAGGCTCATTGGGCGATTGTCTATGGTGTAGGAATAAGAAGTAAAGATCTAGAATCTGAAGACCGAAATATTATAAGCAATGAAACTCCCGTAGAAAAATTAAACTGTAGGGAGATGTTTGTCGTTGGAGGACAAGGAAAAAGTTTGAAGCCTAGTCTTTGGAAATTGATAGACTTATTAAACAGTAATGCAAATTTAGTGGAAAGTAATATCGAACCAAATATCGCCTTAAAAGAAATGTTTATTGTTCTTTCAAAGAAATAAAACAATAGAAAATTTATTTCCTATATTATCTACGACGATTTTTTAATTTTTTTAAAACAGCAATTGATAGATTTTATTATTTTATTGATTCTCATTTTGTCTTATTGGGACCTTATCACATTGTTATGTGCATTTAATTTACATTAATTCTATTATCCACGAATAATGTAGTCAACACAATCAACAAACTCCATGTCGCATTGATAATGCAATCGCACAGATCCTTCATTTTGAGCCTCGACGGTACTGGCAGGGATAAACCCATTGAGTTTCATTTGGTTTAAAAGATATAACATCGCCAATTTGGCGTAACCTTTTCTGCGATGTTTCTCATCTGTAAAAAGAAATGCTGCAATGCCGTAAGCACACGTCAAAACGGCAGAAACTAACTCCCCATTATAAACTACACCTGCAGAAGGTAGCTCTCTGATAATTTTTTTTACGTATGGTGTAGTGAAGTCGCTTGTGTACTTCCAGTTTTTCACAATTACTCCAGCATCGTCCTCCGTGAGACTTCGAAGACCTACTTCTTCAGGGCAACTGACAATATTTTTTTGTCGCATTAAAAACGTTTAGTTTCATTTTTAATTGAACGCATTAATAAAATGTGTCAAAATGTTCTAATGAAAACAAAATGTTCTAACATAAATCAATCAAATAGCAATCAAAGATATTATATAGTAGTGCATAAAAATAAATAAAACACCACGATCATTTCTTCATACCTGATGGTTTGTATTGGGTCATATCTGCAAAAGTAATAGCAAGGATGTACTTCTACAACATTTTCATTTTCTAAAGCCGCTTCGATGAAAAGTGTGGAGACTGCTCGTGGAATAGACGGTATAAAGTATTTCTCTCTCCAATTGATAATTCTTTCATCTTGTAACGCATCTTTGATTGTTCGAAAGTGATCTTTTTTAATTTCAGTAGGGGAGGATACTACAATTTCTGGTCCAAAATCCTGCAATAAAGTAAATTGAGAGAAATATAATATTCAATATTTATTAGCTACAAGTTAACCAAAGAGTATAGAAAATACTCTTTGCAAGTTAACTAGGTGTGTTATAATATAATTGTTAACTTACTTTCCTGTCATTATGTGTGGTAATAATCCACGTATCATTCTCATCCTCGGTGAGACACAATGTAAAGATATTGATGCCCAACTGCTTTTTCATTTTAATGATATTGTAAACCTGAAATTAAAAATTTCCATTTTAAAATTTCTTAAAAAATAATAAATCAAATTACAAAGCAGTTTATATTATAAGTTAAGGATTTCAAAAAATTAATTTCACATAAGCCGAAGCTGGGAGTCTTCGAAGAATTATTTGCTGCAGTGATTCAGAGTCTTCCACTAATTGGAATTTAGCCATCTTGTACAAATGTTTGAAGGAGAGTGAGACTGAGACTTGTAGAAAGACACGGAATTGCGAATAAATAATATTTAATATTGTATCGGTACGTGTGTTTCACAACATAATTATTAAGTAGTGGAAGCTACTTAATAGATATGATTTGTGCGTCAGTCTGTTTGTTTGTCTGCACACTTTTTCCAGAATGGACTATTAACGCAGACTTGACAGGGAACATGAGAAATGATGACGGCAATTCTCATGTTCCCTGTCAAGTCAAGTCTGACGTATCTACTACACTATTTAATTTAATTATAATGCTACACTATTAACACTATATTTTATATACATAGGACAATGCCATAAACATACCTACTACACTATAATATACCCCAAATGACCCAATTGACCCTAAATAACCCGATGAACCTTAACTGTCTCAATATTGTAACAACTGACCCTACTTGTTTATACCCGTTTTACTATGGTTTATTATTACTATAATGTAGCTTAATATAATTATTTGTAATTTATGTGTATATAAGTGCTTGATGAATTAATTAGAACGATAGGAACGTAAGAAAAGTTGTAAAAATGAGATTAGAGAAATGAGAATGATTGAGAGAATCAATTGAATTAATTATTCTTTTCCCTATAATGTGGATCATCAAGTTTCAAAGCAATATATATACACTACATAATACAGGCACGTAACTAGGATCCTAAGCTGGGGGGTGCACAGAAAGTTTTTTTACAGAAATTAGTTAATGATAGAGCAAAATGGGAATATCAGGTATAGATGAGTGCATACAGCGCTTTCAATTAGGTTCAAACCAACAGAAACGCATCAAAATCGCGCGTAGCGCGATCTTTTTTCCAAATTTTAGAAATTTTAATGGTAAAATACGCTATTTTTGATATAGCAAAAGTATTCTGGGGGGGGGGTGCACGTGCACCCTGTGCACCCCCTCTAGATACGTGCCTGACATAATATGCTTTGACTTTATTGCATGTAAACCTGTTTAGCAAAAAATATATTTTTACATCCTACAGTGAACAGAAGTTTTGCCATTCATAGTTCCATTCGCATTCAACGCTGTTGCAAAAGTTCATTCTTTGGTCTTGACTCTTGTAATCTTATCTTTTGCATGAGACAACCAATTAAGTGGATTGCTGTCAGGTGATTTGAAGACATGCAAAGTTAAGGAAAATTTTAACTTCGCGTGTTGTGACAGCATAAAAATTCAACTGAAGTTTTATAATTTAAAATTTTTAAGCCCCCTTAAAATTCAAAGGACTAATAAAATGATTGAGAATGTAATTGAAATACCGGCTGCAGCTGGACACACAGCCACGGTGAATGAAACTTTTATTTATTAAAAATATTATTTACTTCAACTTTTACTAAACGCCTAGTCTAAGAATAATCAATAGTTTTTGCCTTTGATCTAAACTGACGAATTATGTGATTACTGATTACCCTCTCCAGTGGCGCATTTAGGTAGGGGCTTAGGGGGCTGAAGCCCCCCCCCCCCCAATTTTTTGAACTTTACACTAGATAAAATCAGGTATCTCCCAAAATCCCAAAAAAGAAGTTAATTTTTAAAAATGCAAAAAATCTCATTTTTTATTTTTTTTGATGCAATTTCCATTGATTTTGAACTAAATTTGCGCAAATTTAGACCCAATTTGCAAAAAAATTCTCGTTACGCGTGAATTTGATGCATTTTATACAAATTTTATTTAATTTAATTTTGCCTCAAATTCGCTGAATTTTTTAGCACTGTGCCTGAAAAATTGACACAACTGAGGTTTACTCAAGTCCCCCCCCCTCAAAAAGGTGTGACATAGATACGCCCCTGATCCTCACTTTTAACACTCATCTACTATCTACATATTTACTAATTTTGATTTTTATGTCTTTAAGGTTTTCGACTTAACGATTAAAAATATAGATATAATAATATATACTTACAATTTATAATTAGTTGGCAATATATTGTTTGTTTATTTCAGGTGTCTATTCACTATATTCACATCTTTCTAAGTATAATTTTATTAAAAAGCTATAATTTTTACCTCATTGGTTTTGCAGGTAATATTTCTTCATCCTTGCGGGGAAAAGGGGTAGGTAAAAAATAGTTTCGTATGATTATTACAGGAATTTAATAAAAAATTGCTATATAGTTATTATAATATTATTTGTGTTGATAGGGACAAATGGGTTGATAAACTCAAGAATCTCGTTCCTAAATGCGCAAAATTGGTTTTACCTACTGCGTAAGTTTGTTACAACAAAACATTTTAAATGATTAAGTATCAATAAATATCAAATGACGAAAAATACAAAATAATCATATTAATAACGGAATTTTAATAATGATTTTTTCATTAATTGCAGAAAAGAGATGCATGTAACAACATTTGAAAAAGTTTTACCGTCCTGGTTTGATTCTCTTTCTCTGGACAAGAAAAAAGGAAAAGAAGACCTTCAAGGGATCAGAAATGCACACGTTGCAATTTCACGACTCATTGACAAAGAAGTAAGTTCTAAAATTACTTCATGATTATTTCAAAACAGATTAAAAGTTATTTTTTTCTTTGTTTTTTTCTAAAAAATCAGAGTGAATTAGTGGATCGGAGTCGGATCATTTTAGGTGGATTCAGCATGGGTGGTGCTCTGGCAATTTACACAGGGCTAAATACTCGAGATTTGGGAGGAGTGTTTTGTATCGGTGGCTACATTCCAGACCGAACTACTGTGAATTATGCTATTACCTGTCCTCTTTTGATACTCCACGGAGAGGATGATTTCATTGTTCATTTCGAATACGCAAAATTTGCCTGTGAAATTCTAGACTTCAATGAAATCGAGTATCAGTTTAAACCTTTTCCAAAAACGGGACACACTGTGTCTCCAGAAATGTTTGAAGAAGTTGAAAAATTCCTCAAGAAGAATATTTGAACATAAAAATGGGAAATTTTAAATCTGTGGTATTTTGTACTATTGCAAAAAGTATTATATTATGACATTTGATACAATAAAAATGTTTTTGTAAAAAGCTGGCTTTACTGTATCATTGAACCATAGGCTTTTTATTATAATTTTTAATCGAATTGTTTTGAGGATAATCATAATCTGTAATTCGACAATCGTAAGTCCATGCACCATAGACCAAAGACCATAGCATAAAATGTTAATGTGTAAGTATAATTAAAATTAAACCAGAATGGTTAGTTTTATTTTCTTTGGTATAAAATACAATAATTAGTATGCAGTGACAGGAGATTCATGTAATTGTAATGTACTATGAGAAAGTTTTTACAGTTTCTCACTTTTCATTTAGGTACTCTTCCTTCCTTTAGAAAGAGTAGGGAATAAATAGCGGGAATTGTATTCTTGTGTATTTATCATCTGGAAACTTGGAAAGTCTTGTTAGTCTTGTAACGAAACTTTTAGTAAAGATGAAACTATAATAATAATTATTTTCACATGAGACTATTAAATAATATTCACACTACACCTCCAACATCCATTTAAAAACCAAAAAGTAATAATCTATACATACAATACAGTGAATACTAGTTTGTGCTTCCTACTACATTCCTACATCTTACAATCAACAATGCAATCAAATTAATGTAAATTAAAAAATCTTTTCATTTTTTCAGTATCGTTTTCATAAATATATATATACCTAATCTTTTGTATACTCTTTTTAAAAAAATCGTAATAATATGTAATACATCAACAGCCAACAGCTCAATAATTTTTCTGTTTGATGTAATCGATATTATATTTTGTGGTATATATTTCATGCAGGGAACAAAGGGTTATTAATTTTTTATATATAATATAATATTTCAATATATGTTGTAATTTTCATTTCTAGGTCATCTTATGTCAAGCACCCCTGCACCCCCATTCTTAAATCCTGGATATGTCCCTGTTGTCATATGTTAGATAGAACATGTTCAAATTATTTGGCTCTGATTTGAAATGAATGAATTAAGCAATTAAGCATTCATTTATTGTTTATGGTGAATTATATATTGGTTTCAGAGAGAAATGGAGCATCACTGTATCATCTGCCTTGGCTTGAGGAAGACAAAAACTGCTAATGTTTCAAAAGCGTTCCTCAGAAACTGTTCATCTCCAATAGTACGTGTCTGTAGTCGTATTTTCAATGTGGATATAGAAAAGTTTGTTGGAAACTTTAGCGTTGAAAATATTTATTTTTGCACTGAATGTTCAATGTATGTAAAGAAACTGACCGAGTTATTTACTCAGTTAGAACTCATTGAGAAAACAATCAAAAATGTAGTAAAAGAAACTAAAATCAAAATATTGCTGTCTAATGTGAAAAAAAGAAGTCATCGTGAAGTAAATGAACAAAATAAGAATTGGTCAACTGATTCTTTTGTACGCGATTACTTTCGCAATCGGGCAATTAAAGGTAGATCTATACTTGCGGTTATATGATATGATCAAATCAACTAATTGTAAGTAAGCCTAGTATAATATTATACTATAATTAGTTTTTTGCCATTTTTTGAACAGATTTAAATCCGACTGTCAATCTTCAACGCTTAGCAAATAAAACTATTGCAAACCCAGAATCTGATGTAGATCTTCAGTCAAGAAAAAGTGATGTAAAGAAAGGAACCAAATATTTGGATGACTTTGAGAACTTTCTTATGGTCAAAAACGAGTTCAATTCTGAAATATGGGAGATAAAGTCTGAAAACATTGATGACACTGAACAGAATATCAATGAAAGTCAGGAAAATGATCTAACAGGCTCATTGCCATTAGAAAAACCTGTCATCACAAGAAATGTAGCGAACAATGTTAAAACAAGGAAGGAGAAAAGAAATAAGGGTGAAACGAATTTTTAATAATAATAAAACAAGCGTAAATAAACCATCTATGGTATTCTATATATTAACATTCTATGTTTATTTGAAAACTTAGTTGTGGATAACATGGCGAAGCCAAATGGTGAAGAAAATAGCGCAGATGATGATGACCAACCATCTGAAACTGAAAAATCTATTACTGACACAAGGTTTGTTGTTAATTACAATGTTAGTTAGCTATTCTTTTGAAGATTTTATATATTCCTTTTGTAAAAACAGTAATAATAGGATTCATTACGTATAGAAAATTATTTCAGGCATGAATGTATTGGAATTTTTTATTTGTGTGGGGAACAAGTCCACTCGATCTCATGTCAGAGCAAGAAACATTATTGACTTTTTTTGACCATTATTCGTAAAAATTTGGGAAAACATTTTGATCACTACATATTTGCAGCGAACCAAAATAGAACCTTGAAACTATTGAACCTAAAAATTGATATCTATCTATTAAACTTTTAAGGTTTGGCAATTGGCATATACTTGAATTTGCTCTAACTGGAGATTACCAGCTCAAATTGCATGCAAAAACGGTATCATATTCTGAAAGGCAAGGGTTCAATCTTGGGTGTTCGTTTGAGAAAGTTAACATTTTTGAAATTTTAAAAGTAGTAATTTCAAATTCAAAAGAGTGGAGAAATGCACGGAGATTGTAGAAAATGATTTTTTAGACCCTAACAACTTTTAGACCCTAGAACATGCAAGACAATAATTACATAAAGGGCATACATATTTTGAAACTCATCAGTTATGTACTCATCAGTAGATTGAGTTCTCATCGCACAAAGAATTTTAGGCTCAAATACAGGGAATTTTATGAGACAGTAAAATCATAGAAAATGGTGAGTTGACACGAAACGAGACCGAATATTTGAAATATTGTGTATGCTTTATTCCGCAGGCAATAAGTCCTGTAATGTTAATTTTTGAAATAAGGAGTAATTGCTTACTAATCTACTTCTGAACTTTATTCCGCCTTAACCTTGGCCGTCCCGACCTCAAAGGCACCTTACGTTTACTTATTTATGGGGTATTTTAGGTATCCCAAAAATTATTTAGTAAAGTACCCCACTTGGGACGGCGAAGGTCAAAAACTAATTATTATAATACTTTACATAATTGCAACATTTTTTAATTCTTGTGATTTTGTCTGAATTGAATTTATCAATAGGTTACAAAACGATGAAGTAGTTTTGATAAAAAGTAAGTTATAATTTTTAAAGTTAATCTCATGCTGTAAAGATTTGTGCACAAGACTTACATTGCATATGAAATGTAAACAATAAAAGTGCAAGTTCTTTTAACATATTATAAAATTATAAAACTGAAAATTGTCAATTAATTGCAATGTATCTTTGTTTTTTAGAAATCAAAGCAAAACGGTGTAAGCTGCGCGTCCGCAAAGGTGTGGACTATACCTTAAAACAGCAACCTGATTCAGCAGAGTGCAGTTATCAATGTGGGTCTTGCTACAAGCAGTTCCATAAGGAAAGAAATGTACAAATACACGTTCGAAGGATTCATTGGGGTAAAAATCATTTCACTCAATCAACATTTGAAAATGTTATAATTCCATTTCTTAATTTTACGTGATGTTGGAATTTAATTATTAAATTGTAGTGGGTTTTAAGGCTGTTTGTGTTAAATTGTTTATTGGATTTAATAACTGTCTAAGCTACGTTGGTTGAGTCTATAAAATATTAAAATTCTATGTTTAGTTGCTGTGGATTATGGTGAAGAAAATGGCGCAGATGATGATAACCATCTTAATTATTCTTCAGCGGAAAGCAATGCACCTGAACCTGATAAATCTATTCCTAACAAAAGGTTTGTTGTATGATGGTAGTTAAGTTAGCTATTTTTTGTGTATTTGTAGTTTTTTTCTAAGATACATCTTGAAAACTTTAATATTCCTTTTGTAAAAAATAATCATACGATTAATTACGTAGAAAATTATTTCAGGCCTGAAATTATTGGAATTTGTGATTATAGCCTTCTTTAATTCTTGTCATTTTAATTCTCTATGAATAGATCTCACAATGATCGAGTAGATTCGATAAAAAGTAAGTTATATTTTTTTAACTTAATTATTCTCATCTCATGTTGTAAAGATTTGTGCACTTACATTACTTCTTAATTAAGAGATGCACTGTATTAGAAGTGGAAAGAAGGAATCACGGTCAAGATGCCGTGTGCCCTCGGTTCAGTTTCCCCCAAATGCATGCAGGTAGCGTACCCATGGGGGGGGGGGTGCATTGCATCCCTCATCTGATTTTGCCATATTTGTAGATAAAAACTGAAAATTGTTGATTGATAAAATAAAAATTATATTTAGAAATCAAAGCAAAACGGTGTAGACGGCGTTCGCGCAAAGGTGTGGACTACACCTTAAAAAAGAAAACTGATTCAGCAGAGTACAGTTATCAATGTGAGACTTGCTACAAGCAGTTTCACAAGGAAAGAAATGTACAAATACACATTCGAAGGATTCATTGGGGTAAAAATCATTTCACTCAATCAACATTAGAAAATGTCATACATCCGTTTCTTAATTTTACGTGATGTGGGAATATAAAAAATTATTAAATTACTTATAGTGGAAAAGCTGTATGAGGATGGAAACATATTAACCCAAAAAGGAAAATTGAAAAGAATAGCTTGTAAACCTATTAATTTAGGTGACGGGAAATGGTCGTATAAAAATTTCGAGTATACAAAAGATAGTTCGAGTGGGAAATGTATATGCGTATGTGTTTCATGTGGGAAAATTTTCGATAACCGGGACTGTGTTAAAAGTCTTCACCAACACATTAATACTGTTCACGGTACTGTTGGTGAAAGCATTGAAGTCAATCTTTGAAATGTTGTTACTGATACAAATATTATTTGTGATGTTGGAATGATTATTTTTTTGCAGGTGGAAACAAGTTGAATGCAGATGGAAAAGTATTAACTCAAAAAGGCAAAGTGAAAAAGATATTTTCTTGTAAATCAGTGCATTTAGGAGGTGGGAAATGGTCATATAAAAATTTCGAGTATACAAAAGACAATTCGAGTAGAAAATGTACATGCGTTTCCTGTGATAAAATTTTCGATAATCGGAACCCTGTTACGAGTATTCTCCAACACATTAATACTTTTCACGGTACTGTAGATAAAAATCATTTCAAAACACAAGCTTTAAAATGTTTTATGTTAACTGTGATGTTGGAAAAATTGTTTAATTTTAGGTGCGAACAATAGATTAACTGTGGATGGAAAAGTATTAACTCAAAAAGGCAAGGTGAAAAAGATATTTTCTTGCAGAGCAATTGACTTAGGAGGTGGAAAATGGTTGTATAAAAATTTTGTGTATACGAAAGACAGTTCGAGTGAAAAATCTACATGCATATGTGACTCATGTGGGAAAATTTTCGATAATCGACTATGCATTCAGAGTGTTCATCAACATATTAAAATTGCTCACGGTACGTACAATTACAACATTACAGAGTTAGCAACATTAAAACAACGACAACTTTTGTCAGTTTTAAATTAAACAAAATATATTGAATTAGTCATTTCAAAAAACTGAGAAATAAGCCCCCAGATTTTATGTACAATAACTTGTTGAATTGTGTATTGTATAGTTGCACGGCTAAATAAAGAACATTTAAAAAAATTCACGGTTAAAGGGCGACCAAGAAAACCCCATCTGCCAATAAAATTGGAAGGCGGTGAACGGTGGTGTAATGGTATGGAATTTAGAATTGAAAAGGACCCAGAAGATATCAAGAAAAAATTGTACCATTGTGGATTGTGTGATTATGTCTGTGGAACGGCCAACTCGGTTAAACGTCACATTTCCATGAAACATTTAAACCCAGGAAGTAGAATATGTTATATATGTGAAGAAATCTTTCCTAGTAAAAATAGTTATGACCAGCATGTATCATCTCACAATCACTCCAAAAGTGCTACATGTGACGAATGCGGAGAAACTTTTAAATATAGGTCAGCTTTGTACCCTCACATAAGAAGGGTTCATTTAGGAGAACGCCCTTATATTTGTGAGTTTTGTGGCAAACGATTTTTTACCAGGAAGGACTGCAGAGTTCATTCTGCTACTCACAACAATACAAATCAAAATACTAATTCTAAACAAGACACTCCGAAAATTCAAAATGCAGATTCCTTTGACCTAATGTATTGATTTGTCTCTATGTTAATTATTATTATTATTTTTTAACCTATAAAATATATTAGCTTAATTATATTAGTCATATATTCGATTCTTGTTTCAATAAAGTTTATGTGATTAAGTATCAGAGATGCTTTCTGGTTTTCAATTTCCGTCCGTCTGTCTGTATATCTGTTTGTTAGTCTGCAGTATATTTCAAGAACGGATAAACCAAATTCGTTGAACTTTCCAGATATGTCATCTGGGGGTTTCAACAAAGGTGTGGTACAAAAATGGGGTCAATGGGTTACACCCTTCGTGACCTATGTTATGCTGCGTATTCATCCCTGCATAGCGAGTGTATACATTATGCGCATGCTATTCTGGTAATTGTGCAGGTATGAAAAAACTGAATTCTGGTTACTGTGCAGTTGTAATCTGGGGGTAGAGTACGCTCTCCGATACTTACTTATACCCATCACATGCTTACATTACAAACATATAGTTTTTTTAAACATATTGCTCACTGTAGGTACATTACTAATTTACTGGTATTTAATGACTTCTCAATTTATTTTGATTTCTTCTTGTTTAGCTGAGGCTTTCAAAGTGTACGTAGTGCGCTCCCCCCTAATATATTTTAAATTGTGCTTTGTTGCATTCACACAACAAACCAACATGTACGGGCGACCAGTTTGCTCATTTCACCGTTTTTTCAATCATTTTGCTATAACTTTTGAACGGAAACTCGGATTTCAATAAATTTAAGTAACTTATTATATATATATGACCTTTAATTTATACAACTTAAATTTTTTCGAAAAAGTAGCAACTTCAAAAGTTATAACAGCTTCAAAATTACGCAATTTTGATAATTTTGAAGCTTTTATAAAGCTATTATAACTTTTGCAGCTGCTACTTTTTTGAAAACATTTAAGTTGTTTAAATTAAGGCAGAAATACAGCTAAAAAGTTATTAAAATTTATTGCAATCCAAGTTTCCATTCAAAAGTTATAGCGAAATGAGTGGAAAAAAACGGTGAAATGAGCCAAACGGGCGCCCCTTTGGCCCCTTACCTTAAACTACTATGTTGCACCGAAGCGAAGGCGACGTGTGTGTAGTGTGAACGAGTCTGGTTTATGATATCCTTGATTATTGTATTTATATAAGCGCTACATTTCAGTCACTAGAGATTAGTCGTCTCATAGTCGATGATAGTTGAACGTCAGTGTCAGTGATCATCTGTTTGAAAAGTAATTTCAATTTCGTTTTAATTGCCAATTTTAAAACTTAGAAAGGTTTTGAATATTAATTTGCAATGGGGGGAGGAAGTGGTAAAAAAGGGAATGATTGGAGAAAATCCCGAAAGCGGCAAAGAGAGGAAGAAGATTACTACGAGGAGGAGGTCGACAACGACGATGACGAAAATATCAATCGGGGTTAGTCTTTTGTCTTTTTCCCAATTTTAATTTGTTTTGCAAACGATTGAACGATTGTTTAAATCCTGTTAAGTTTGATTAGATTCATTGAGTTTAATTTGTATTTTGTACTCCATTAATCTAATCCTGTATTTATAACAACAATTTTAGACTTACATTCAACATTATTATTTACGAAGTTGGACGTTTTTGAATGCAGTTTTTATATAATTTTGATTGAAAAACATTTTTGACAGAACTTGTTCCTGGTGCAGCGACTCGAGATGCGGATGCAAATATTATGGAGGCACCGGAGGATGAATATGGGGCTAAAGATTATCGAGCTCAAATGAACTTGAAACCTGATCACGAATCACGCCCAATTTGGGTGGTAAGTTTTCTTTTTTATTTTAATGTATTTACTCTTTTGTTGAGTTGTTGAGTAACACACGTATTAATCACGTCTGTATTATTCTTTTAGGCTCCAAACGGACACATATTTTTGGAAGCATTCTCTCCAGTTTACAAACACGCTCATGACTTTCTAATAGCAATTTCCGAACCAGTCTGCCGACCAGAACATATTCACGAAGTAAATAACAGTCTTTCCTAATTTACTGTCCCTACAGTTTATTATTTTGATATGTTAACTAACTGATATTCCTTTGGAACTTTATTAGTACAAACTAACGGCTTATTCGCTGTACGCAGCTGTGAGTGTGGGATTGCAAACTGATGATATCATTGAATATTTAAGTCGACTTAGCAAAACTTCTGTTCCAGAAGGAATAATACAGTTTATACGTCTTTGTACTGTCTCTTATGGAAAGGTACTAATAAAATAATTTAAAATCTGTGTTTTTTTCAAAATTCAATTTAATTTTTGGTTCTGTTAAAAGGCGTTAACAATTTATTTTGTTTTTGGAAGGTCAAACTTGTGCTAAAGCAAAACCGTTATTTTGTTGAATCAAGTCATCCCGAAGTTTTGCAAAAACTGTTGAAGGACCCTGTGATTCAAGAGTGTCGTTTACGACGCTCTGAGGACGATTCTTTGGAAGAAAGTAGCTTGCTAAAAGCCTCCGGATCTGCTTCAGTAATTCCAGGCTTGCCTCAGTCGGTACCAAAATTAGCAGCCGATGGATCTGAAATCAAAGACGATTCACAAACAGGAAATGAAAATGGAACTGTGGCTGTCCCAACCGACATAACAGATTTTTATACAAAGATCGATGCAGAGGAAGAAGAGGAAGAAAAAGTTGTTTCTTTTGAAGTCAATCAAGAAAAGATTGAAGTCATTCAAAAACGGTGTATCACCGTGGAGTATCCTTTGCTGGCGGAATACGACTTTAGAAATGACACTCGTAATCCTGACATCAAGTAAGCAAGATTTTTTTAAATCTTCATTGTGAGTGTCTTATGTCTTTTATTCATTTGTTTTTTTTTGTTTGAGTAGCATTGACTTAAGACCTTCAGCTATTTTGAGACCCTACCAGGAGAAAAGTTTACGAAAAATGTTTGGAAACGGAAGAGCCCGTTCTGGAGTCATTGTGTTGCCTTGTGGTAAAGTTTTTCTTTCTTTTCTTTACTTCTGTATTGCATTAGAAGCTTTGTTTGTCATAAACTATTAGCATATTTTATTTTGGATTCTCAGGCGCTGGAAAAAGTTTAACGGGAGTAACAGCCGTCTGTACGGTGAGAAAACGAGCGATTGTATTGTGTAATTCAGGAGTGTCCGTTGAACAATGGAAACATCAATTTAAACTGTGGAGCACAGGTACCATTATGAAAATATTATCATGAAATGAATAATAAGAATAATTGAGCTGCTCATTTAATGTTGATGTTTTGAACAGCCGACGATGGAATTATTTGTCGGTTTACTTCTGACGCGAAAGACAAGCCGATGGGGTGCAGTATTTTAGTGACAACGTATTCCATGATAACCCATACTCAAAAAAGATCCTGGGAAGCTGAGCAAACCATGAAATGGCTTCAAGAACAAGAATGGGGGATCATGCTCCTTGACGGTATTAAAACTTCATTATTGCTTTCATTGAACAGGTTTCAGTTTAATTATAGAATGTACGACTGCACGAGGCTTTAAGAAATAAATAAGAAAAAAGCCTAAATATTTATTATTTATAGAAGTGCACAGTATTCCTGCAAAAATGTTCCGTCGAGTTTTAACAATGGTTCAAGCTCATTGTAAATTGGGATTGACTGCCACTTTGGTTCGAGAGGACGATAAAATTGCTGACTTAAATTTTCTTATTGGGCCCAAAGTAAGAAAATTAAAATATTCATTTAGGTACTTTCAGTTTTTAGAATGATATAACACTGAATTTGTTTAAAATGATTTTTTAGTTATACGAAGCAAATTGGTTAGAACTTCAAAAGAACGGTTACATTGCTAAAGTGCAGTGTGCAGAAGTCTGGAATTCGATGACACCCGAATTTTATAGAGAATATTTGACTGCTAGAATTTCAAAGAAAATTGTAAGTATAATTATTTTATAACATTATTTGAAGCCATAAAACAGCAAAAACCTTATGTTAATATTTTGCGTTTATTTATTTAATTTGAACAGCTGTTGTGTGTGATGAACCCGAACAAGTTTCGTGCTTGTCAATTTCTGATTCGCTACCACGAAAAACGATCGGACAAAATAATTGTCTTTTCGGACAACGTTTTTGCGCTAAAGCACTACGCCACTCGAATGGGGAAACCTTTCATTTATGGTCCAACCAGTCAACAAGAACGAATGCAGATCATTCAAAATTTCAAATACAATCCGAAAATTAACACAGTCTTTGTATCCAAAGTGGCTGACACTTCTTTCGATTTGCCAGAAGCGAATGTCTTAATTCAGATCAGTTCTCATGGTGGAAGTCGGCGACAAGAAGCTCAACGTTTGGGAAGAATTTTGAGAGCAAAAAAGGGTAAAAACCCGCATCAATTTATAAAAAAAAATCTTTTTATCAACTTTTACCACAATCTTGTGTATTTAATTATTTTAGGATCCATTGCTGAAGAATACAACGCTTTCTTTTACACTTTGGTGTCTCAAGACACAATGGAAATGGGATACTCAAGGAAACGACAAAGATTTTTGGTTAATCAAGGATATTCGTACAAGGTCATCACAAAACTGGCTGGGCTCGAACAGGTAATTTCAGTATTCAAAATATTTAACTTGTATATTTTATTTTTAATATTTTTTTAAATATGTACATTTATGTTTTTAGGAAGATCAGTTGTTTTATAAAACAAAAGAAGAGCAAGGAGCTGTTTTGCAACAAGTTTTGGCTGCGACGGACATGGACGGAGACGAAGAAAGGCTTCCAGGAGACGGCAGACCTGGAGGAAGTCAGTATTCTCGAAAAAACGCATCTTTGGCTTCGTTGTCGGGAGCGGACGATGCCGTGTACAGAGAGTACAAAAAGTCTGCTGGTTCTTCGACTTACAACAAACATCCTCTCTTCAAAAAGTTTCGACAGAAATAAACCTGAATTCAATATTTTCCGTGACATTTCATAATTTTAGTTGTAGAAATAGGTAATCAAAATTAAATTGTAAAATCATATTTGTCTTACCGTGTCATTGAAATTGTTTATACACGCAGTTTATACAGAAACTAGAATATCTTTACTAAAATGAATAAAAGGCAAAAAAAAATCTTAAAAATCTCTAAAAAAGACTGAGCTGCTTGTACAATTCTTATTCTTCCAA
The DNA here is from genome assembly GCA_034694085.1 of Pogonognathellus longicornis. Lineage (NCBI taxonomy): Eukaryota > Metazoa > Arthropoda > Collembola > Entomobryomorpha > Tomoceridae > Pogonognathellus > Pogonognathellus longicornis. The sequence goes on from JAQFYB010002427.1 coordinate 23,360, forward strand.
GGTTGAGCAAGATATTTGTATCTAAGATACATTCTTATACATATAACAGGCATATAATATAAAAATAGCTTACACTTATATCTACAGATCATTTTCTCAAAATATTTAATTTAGATTTTTAAGCATTTTTAAAACGTGTTCAAAAGTTTGGTAATCTCATATTCACATATAAATACATATTTTTTACGTAGGTATTTAAGATTAAATAGCATTATATTTTTATATTGAGATGGATATTAAAACACCTTCCACCACAAAAATAATAATAATAATGTGATATTTTACCCCTGGAACGCGAACGAACATTGTAGCCCATACAGTAACAGTATATCCGCTACTTACCAAATAGATTGAGTCGCTGCTGTCGTATTTCCTAAATAATGTCGTTAGTGTGCTACTCGTAAGTCCCTCAACCCTGTTCCGGATGCATATTTACAGATTATACATCACTGTAACGGTAACACCTAGAGAGAGGTGTTATTTAGCTCATTCGAAAGACAAAAGGATTTCCTAAAACATTGTAGCTGGTCCTTTGCAAGAATTCGTTTCAGTTTTCGAAATCTAGGGCGATGCACATGTAATTTAGGCATCTGAGCATTGTAGCTGTGGCCAAACAGGAATTAGGAAATGGAAAAGGTCTATATCTAGACATATTATTTTCTAAAGATCACTAGAACTAACTACTAAACATCACCCGTAAACTGTAAACTCTTCTAGATTTTCCATATAACTGTCTCATTTTCCCCATCCATCACTATACAGATACTACCTACCTACCTACCTACTACTACTGACTGAGTACTACTCCGCAATTACTCTATTATTTACATAGTTGGTTGTATTGTCGCAGTAAAATAAAATCTTTCATAAACGACCAATACGGAAATATGGCGGAGAAAATATAAAATTTTAATGACAACTTTTGAGATTCTTAATATGTGTTGATGTTACCATTCAGAAAGTTACAGTTGATTTTCTCTATCCTGCTATAATTCGAACATTAGTTCAAAATTAAATGACAATTAGGACTAATTGGCTATAATATGCAATTAGTGAAACAAAAATAAATTGTGTATTAAAGAATTTTTGGACCTACTGTTCACTAGAGTGGAATGTTCCAGCAAAAATTGTTTTTTCGCCTAATACAAATAAAAGTGCTGTATTATAACAACAACCTTTCTTCTATGATTAATATCAAAGGTCTGTGCCAGGAACGAAGTCATTAAAATGCAAGGTGACAGAATAAGAGTACAGAATGCATAGTTGTACCTTGTAC
>JAQFYB010002428.1:0-24631 GCA_034694085.1 Pogonognathellus longicornis
ATATTTATTTGCGCTACCTGCTATACACAGATGCAGTGGAGAGTAACCCAGGAAACTTTATAAGTAGAAATACATTGAGTATAAGGGGGAAAATTATTTATTAACAGAAATAATCACTGCCATATACTTAACATACAATCAGTTTTTTCCGGGTAGGCAATTGTTTACCGTTAAATAATATTTATGGCTATATAGATATATTATTTGAAAATTCAAATGTATGTCTAAAAGAAATCGTAGGTATTATAATATAACATACATAGTAGTTTATGCCAAGTAAAGTATATAATATAATTATGAATCGTTATTGCTGTTCAACAGGAATCAGACGGAACGCTGAGATGGAAAAAAGAATGTTTGAGAAACCTAAAGGCAAAAAACTTCAACATTACGATGACGAAGAATCGGCAGTGGAAGTCCACAGGAAGAAACGGGAAGCAAAATATGAATCAGGAGATGACAGTGAGACTAATAGTTACAACAGTTACAGCAGTGAAGCAAACAGTAATCACTCTGCCGCTAACACAGCATTCTTTCAGGAGAGGGAAACGAAAAACCCAAGAAAATTATTTCAAGGAACTAGTAGCAGAGATCAACCGGGTCCAAGTGGAAGTTCTGATATGAAATCTGAAGAAAAGAGGAGGATGATGGGAAATATTTCAGGAAAAAAAATAAAGAGGCTGGGAGGTAGTGACCATGTTTCTGGGGATGACAGCGTTTTTGAAGAGAACAATGATATGCTAAGGAAAACTAGACGTGATCTTCGTCCAGATACATCGCCTGATGATAAAGAAGATGACCAAAATGATGAAACACACTCATCAGATTCGCAGAGTCTACCGCCAGAAGGATCTAAAACCACTTCAGCATTACTTTTAGCCGAGGAGTCATCTCAGCTTCTCTTTGGACACGGAATACAGGAAGGGTAAATTAATATATTTTAAAATTGTTAGTACTACAGGATTACAGGGCACAGGATGCTTAATTTGAATTATTTTTTAGTAACTTGTGGAATGTACTAGTTTATGGTGAACCGGTGCAAAGAACTGAAGAACAGAAAATTCAGTACGAAAAATTAATATATTGGCCATCTGAAGATTCAGGTTTCAACATTTGTTTTGTTTTACAAATGATATAGTTATATACTCAATCTGGTTGGATTGCAATTTTTATCTGTTTTTTACATGTAGTAAATTTGACTGAGAAATTATCTCGAAACACCAAACCAAGATATCCTGAAGATGAAGGACTGTTTATAGGCAAACCTTTATCAATTGCTCCACGGAACAAAAAACTATTAGAAAGACGTTTAATTAAAGAAAGAGCTTTGTGAGTGTTTAACTAACTGAAAGGTCATGTTTATGAATTCTATCCTTAGGTATTCTTTTTCTGATGATATTTTAAATATTTGTAGCCAGTGGTTTGGTCTTGATGGTGAATTGATTGCTTTCCCTAATCCGTACCGACCAGAACCTATTCAGTTATTTCGTGATGACATTGGGGAAACTGATTTTAATAAGAGTATTGTCTTTGTTCCAGTAAGATTTATTTTTAAACAGTTCAATTTTTTTAAATGGCCATCACTGTTCTAAATTGGTTTTTTATGTTTTCAGGCAAAGTTAGATCCATACCAAGAATTTCAACTGGACCCAAAAACAAGTTATGACATCGTTGTAGACATCGGTTCTCTCAATTTTACCCATCATTACTTATTTAGTAAAGAGCATGTTTTAGCTGCGAGGCTGGAATTAGCGATGCAAAAATATTTAAAAATGTGATTTAAATCTTTAATATTCAAAATATAAATAATGCTAATAAAGTAATCCAGATTTCAAATATTTTTTGGATTAACATTTTTATAGACACGAGATGAAAAGTTCCGAACGTGCAGAAAATAAGCTGAAAGCTTTACGAGAAGTGATAGTTCACACAAAAGCTGCTGTAGAATATGCACAGGACAGACAACGCAGCGAAGCCGGAAAAAAACATTCAGAAGATGTTGACCAGCTTAAGGATCGAATTGCTAGATATCGCAGTGAGATGAGTCGAGTTAGATTGACTAGAGATCAATCATTGTGGGATGAACGAGCTGCACTCGTTGCAGTTGTAGATATATGGAAGCAATTAAAAAATCTACGTCAAAACCAAGGTTATTTAATTGTAACCGTAAATCGTAAAATATTGTTGTTTTTAATTAATGTACTGTATACAATATTGTGTTGGTTTCTGTTAGTTAAAATCACCATATTAAATATTTTTAGGATTTATCAATACCCTGTTGAAACTAAATATAATGACTGTGAACGAGGATCACAGTGCTGAAAAAGCTATATGGGAGGTTGATATTGAGCAAGAGATGCGAGACCTCCAAGAAGAATATCACGAGGAGTTTGAGTATAACATGGCATGCTATAGAGCTCAAATGAAAGAATGGCTGGAATTGAGACGTCTCGCTAAAGCTAGGAGCAAAAGCAAATCAGCAGATGAGACTGTCAATGATGATGCTCGTAAAAAGAGGAAAAGCAAAAAAGCAAAGTCTGTAGGTTAGTAACAGTGGCGAATGTCTCAATGCTACACACTAATCTTAATCATTTTGTAAATTTTTAAAGTCGTTTGGAAGCAAAATAATCATATTCCAATCATTACAAATGACTCGCAGATGCAGAATTGCTACAGGGTGATGAAAGCAATAGTGAAAGTACGAGTTCTGATCTGTCTTTATCGAAAAAGCCAGTGCCACCACAAGTGTCTTTTGACGCAGAAGAGACAAAGAAAGCAATTGAAAAGAGGTATAAGTTGTATTATTCGTTTCTATTGTTGTATTCAGTGATAATTGCATAACAAAATTATCTTCTCGCAAGTCACTCTAGCATACTACGAGCAATAAGAAGGAAAAAAAATTACTTATTGTTATTCAATTCGTTTACTTCAATTATTATCAAAATCAGTAAAACATGCACTGTCTTCTATCTGAAAATGTAGACTATTCCATAGTAGTATTGCTCGGTATCTAAAGTTGAGACTGTTAATCAATGATAATATTGATATAAACTACTAAGTTATTTGCAAAATGGTTAAGCGCAAAGTATCACTATACATATTTTGTTATTTAGCATTATCTATTATGATACATATTTCGACGTTATAATATAGTTATTATTCCTGCTAATATTAGATTTCGAGACGTAAAACGACTGCCAGGAGAGCCAAAAGTTATACTGGAACTTACTCGATCCTCGTCGATTACTTCAAAAGCTCAACTGCCGCCAGAGTAAGAAACAAATTCAAAATTGAAACCAAGTTTCCTAATGTCAATATAATTGTGCCACAGTGCGTTTTTTGTTAGATGATCTAGGTATGGTAAGAGATAGGCATTGACACTTGTGAACTTTATAACATGTTTGTAGAGTAGAACCAGGATACTTCTTATATCGTGATAGAACCCTTGACATGACAACGTAACGGGTACTTTATAACATATTTTGCATTCGATGTGTTATAAACTTACTACCTTTGAGAATGAGATAAATAACACATCGCATGCAAAATAAGTTGTAAAGTTATTTCATTTCATTACCATTGTCAAGGGCTCTACTCCAAAAACATGTTATAAAATCCCACAATTCTTGACGCCTACCTATTCCTATAGATCACCTAATAAAAACACATTGTATACAATACAGAGCTGCCAAAGAAGAACAGCGTAGAAAGACAACGAATAAAACGAAAATGGAGTTACGAATCCGCTTCAATCGTAAAGAAGTAAGAAATTTTATAATTATTAATTTAATAATTATCGTAGGAAATGCAGTATAGTATAACCCGTATAACGTATTATTTATAACTTTCGTCTTAAAATCTCAATAACATAACGTAGTGAGTAAGAAATGATTATGAATATAAGTGAAATCTAATAAATGTATATATATGCAGGTGTATCGATCGAAGCTTCGAGATCTCAATGCGGACTTCACTGTGTTTTTCGGGTTGACAATTCCTATCGTAGTAAACGAATGGCCGGAGACTCTTACTTTAGAAATAATTGACAATGGACTGCTAACTAAGAAATTGGTTTATGAAATCGATGTTCCGTTGCCTAATAGGTGAATTAAAAGAATTTAGTCAGTAAATCATTCTGTTAATTTAAATATGTCTAACCTACCCTAACGTCTTCTTTAATGCATCTGCTTGGTGTGCAGTAAAACTTCGATTGACCGAAGTCATATGCAGAAAATGGAATTCAGCCTGGAGGAAGTTGTTAAAACTGGCACTGCTGGAGTGGGAAGTGGAGTTGACTTTGAAATATTCGGAAATGTAAATATATTATATGAATGTGTATTCTAACAAAATCTTACTACTGATTACGGTATTTTTAATTTATAAACATGTTTTGCAATACATTAAAATGTTGATTGTTTAAGGATAAGGAGACAGAATTTACTAGCGGGTATGTTACAGTTAGACTTGGGTGGTCCACTGATAAAGATGGGAATATCCTTTGCCCTAAAGGTTTCGAACGTATTTACGACAGGGAAGATATTAACAAAGACTCGTTGAGACACACACCGAAACACGAACTGCGGAGTGCAAGTGTGATTCAAAAATGGACTCAAAGTGCTCAAGTAGATCCTAATGACCCTCAAAATGCTCGTTGGCTTCATTTAGCTGTAAGGAACTTTGTGGCTCAATTTTAGTTCAATCATTTTTAATCATTAAACTTTGTGCCTACTATTTATTATTAAATATGCAGAAAAATATGAAGCGCCCTTATGACAACAAACAGTCTACAAGAAAACATTCTGTAGATGATGATAGTGGAGATTTTGGTGGAGATCACAGTGAAGATTTTGAATTAGATCATTTAATGGGAGAGTTTGAATTTTGTACAATGGAGTCCATAGAAAATTCTCTTCGATTTCGACTTTTGCAATTGAGAGACGATGAAGTTCCAGAATTCAAAGGAATCAAAATGGTCGCTCCTTATGAAAAGGATATACCACTGGAAGCTTTTGATGTACTCATTAAAATGTCTATTTTTATCAATTATTAAAAATTGTGTTTTATATTTAAAAATGTTAATTTCGTGTAAGGCTTATGAACGGCGTTTGAAAGAAGACAACAGAAAACGACTGGGAGAGTCATCCTTAGGGAAAGGTGGAAGAAAACGACTAATTGACGATGATTCAATTTACGAAGCAAATCGCTTGGAGAAGATAAGAGAAATGAGAGTTAGTGTTTTACAACGTTTCGAAAATTCCCTAAAACACATAACATTTGAAGATATTGTCGTCGAGGAACAAATGCCAGATATTGGGTGGGAAATTAGTAAATCCATGAACCATATACATCCTTTCAGCAATTTGACAATTTTTAAAAGATTAACTTATTGGAAATGGTTGAAACAATAAAAAAGAGACGCTATTTTTTAATGTTTTTCCCGCAGTACATTAGGACTCAACCTCATGACATTGTTTCAACCTAGAAGACCTTTACGACCCACCAGGAAAGAAAGAAAACGAGTTCAAGGTTCGTCTCTCGTGGATACAAAAATCAGTCTCATTGTAAATATTGTGAGAGCATTTAATCTTCCTATAAGAAGAGATACAGAAGTCGGTCTTCTAAGTAAATTTATAATTTCATAATATGTTTATACTTTATTTTCAAAGTTATAAACTGTGATGTATTATTACTAATCTTGCTTTGAAATTATAGCAACCGAATCTGTGACGGGAATTCCTCTAATGTCGAAAAGGTCTGATAGAAATGGAAGTACCAACAATTATTCTACTGTTAAGCCTTTTGTTGAAATATGGTTTCAAAGAAATGTCTGTAGAACCACGACCGCTTTAGGCTCCAATCCTACGTGGAATCAAGAGCTTCAGTTAGGATTGGCGTAAGTCTTGTCATAAATTATTAGCTTCATTTTTACCATCAATATTTTCCCATCCATCCTACATTAAACTATTTGTAAGATTTGGAATTATCTTCATTTGTCTTATTTTGACTGCAAAACACAGAGTGCCGAATGATGATTACTCTCCGGGGAATCTTAGCCGTATGGACGACTATGTGTATCTCCTTGTGTATGATGAAGTAGCAGTGAATCTCTTGGAAGATGATAGACGCAAAGAAACAGATATTCACCAAAGATTGGAAAAACGATGGCTTGGTTCAATTACGATTCCATTTTCAACCCTATTTGCTAATGGCAGGGTGAGTCTATATTGTATTAACTTTTTAAGTAGTAAAACCATAAAACTCATTATTGTACGTTGGACAAATTGTAATTGATTTATTTGTAAAATTATAATTTCAGATTGAAGGAACGTTTAAAATAAACTCTCCGCCAATTTTATTGGGTTATGAAGCTCAGAGGATGGCTTCGCATTTCGGGACATCAACATACGGCCGTAGTGTAGCCAATACAAATATACTTAGCCGTCAATCTCAAAATTCATTTCCGTTTAATAACCAGAAAAATGCTTTTATTACTCTTTTCATTACGTTGCAACCTGCTGTTAATCCGCCGAACATGTTCAAGGTATAGTTAGCACTAACTTCCCCTCCAATTCCACATCCATCCTTTCCATCACCCTCCAAAGTTGTTGGAGGGACGTGTAGAGAATGGGGAGCCTATATACATACTCCAGTTGATGGGAGGGGAAGGCATAGTCACAACGTTAATCGTTCATTTATTGCAACAAAAATCTATTATTATAACTTATTTTTTAGGAGGAGAGTGCTACCGGCGAAACTCCAGACATGATGGCTCATGTCAGAGCTTGGAAAAACTCATTTCAAAGAAAATTTCCGGACCGTTTTGTGAAACCTTTCGTAATGACTCCGGATGGAGACACTGTTCTTTGTACAAGGTTTCTTAGAAATATAGAACCTCCTTCTAGTCTATTGGTTTCAGGTAAGAAACATTATTTACGAGTATTCTATTAAAATCATTTTATTTCATGATAATGATAGTTCTCTCTTAGTAGTTAATTATTAATTTGCTTTTACAGATCAAGAGCTAATAAAAACTATGGAAGATTTGGCTCACTATGTGTCTTTATTTCCATCAGTTCGAGATTCAACTTTGGGTATCACCGACTATGGACTGTGGTTTACATCTGATGTAAGAGATCATTTTATATAATGTAGATTCAATTAGATTATCAATCACCTAAAAGTGCAACTAAAGTTCAATTATCTTATTGTTAGGTTTTCGTAATGACACCCGGAGGAGGTATTGAAGATCATGCCGTGCTTTTGGCCTGCTTCTTTATGCATCTTAAAATTTCATGCTGGATAATACAAGGAAATGCTATTCCTGATGGCCCAACTACTTATGTTGCTACATCCTTCGTTGTAATACATGATTTGTCACTTGTATGATTGACTAACAAGGGGCAATATGGACATGTGGCACGACTGGCACGCCGCTTTCGATGAAAATAGACGATGCGCAAGGCTTGCATACCTCATTTGTAAAATATTAGCTCTCCACTGTCCATAATCGATTTTTCACGCGTTTTAAAAAAACTATTTTGAGAAATGTTAAAAAGTTCACATTAATGAGTGAAAAATAGCTCAGAACCCCTCTTCACTATTTTGCATGTTGTTTCCCATAAGATCAATTTTAAAGATGAAAGGATTTTTTTGAAAAAAGTCTACAAAATGGTTTATGGACAGCTAATATTTTACACATGAAGTGTGCATGCCTCTCTGCCAATTTTCATCAAAATCGGCATGCCACATTTCATCAAAATCGGCATGCCACATTTCCATACTGCCCTTTGCCCTAAAATAATTTCAAAATTCGTCTAACAACAAATGCTGCGTCATTCTAATACAGGGTCTGCCTGAGGATGAAAGCATAGTTGGAAAAAACTTGAAGAATGCCGTTTTAATTTGGAATCCATGCAATGGAGAATATTATAATGCAAACGACAATTTTTGTCCTTTGCAAAAAGTATGGGCTGCCGTGAGCAAATCTAACGTATGTAAAACACCATTTCAAAAGTCATCGTTTACTTAACTTGTACTTTTGTTCAATTTGATATACATCAACAATAAATCTGTAAATCCTTTAATTTTATTTTACCTACCTACCTACTTTTGATGTGATATATTTATTCTGATTATGTTATTTTCAGATGTGGGTGAACTGTAACGAGGGTGAACGACCACATCAGTTAGATTGGAATGTAGAGAAATCGAAATATTGGCTGCCGCTTTTTCCTAAGGCTGTGGCTGAAAGTAAAGTGCCAAGTCTTCAACCTGGAACTATCAAGTATTTCACAACACAATTATGAATTAACAAATGTTTACAAATTACACGAATTATATTCACATTATTTGGATTTACAGATTTAAAACGCCTGACAAAATACAAGCTAACAGTTTAGCCCAAAGAATAGAACGACATTTGAAAGAAGCCTTCATGAAATGGAGAAAGACATCAAAGTAAAATTATTAATTATCATTACCATTTTGATAATTGTCATATTGAACGATATTTTGAATATCAGTCAAACATTAAAAAAAACTCTGCACGAATCATTGTAGAAAAATTGGTTTTGACAATGCCAAAATAATATGTTATTATATTCTTAAATACAATAAACTGCAATTTTGAAATGTGGTCACAGAACCAACTGGAATCGATACTGCAGTGCAACTTTACGCAGACTTTTACCTAAGCTTGAAGAAACAAAGTCAGCTAGACAGCAAAACGAGTCGGGAAATGTGGAGTCGACATTAACCATACAATCAAGTTCTCCGACTAGTATAGGAGACGAACACCTTATGGAACTTAGGGAAGTGATGACTTCTTATCAAGTAAACAACAGTATTCGTTATTGAATTAATTTTGTTTCAAGAAGCTGCCTCTTGTATCTTACAAACTGTCTATTTGAAATAGATTACCGGGTTCCCACTTCAACAAGCGTACGTCAATATGGAATCAATTACGGAAAGTGTCTTCGCTACTGGTGTTCACACAATTGACACACCTGATGTAGAGTTTGCCGTTGCAGCGTATGCTCAAGCGTATCCGGCCAGTGTTTACTCCGTTTGGATTTACGTCGCTGCTCTGCACAGACGAAAATAAATCACTATTGAAAAAAATACTCCGTAGAAAAAAAATCATTTTCGATTCTTGCAAGTTGTTATAACTATGTATTTACCTAGCATACTATACTGTTAGTCAAAATGTTTATATTTTAATTTTTTACTGTGAATGAAAATGTTGTGGACTACTAAATGTTCAAAATGAAATCAAAATACATTAAAATTCCTAAACTTTTGAAATCTTTCTGGAAAACTTTCTAAATCCAAATCACAGACTTTCAAGTGCCTTCATCTTTTCAAAATTGTAATTAAATACGTACTGTACTCCTTGAAATGTTCAAAAAAACAATTTTAAATAATATGTTTACTTTATTCTAAAATCAATCTTGTATTTTTTTAAATAAATAAACTGTTTATTATTATTGGGTAGAACATGAAGTGGAACATATTCAGAGTGGGTTCTATTTTTCGAATATTATATCCTTTTAGCTAGAAAATGAAATTAACAGTGGGAAAATATGTCCCGCGTATTTGTATAGCTAAAAATTCGTCATTTTTTGTAATCGTCGACTCTTCTCTATACTTGAAAATAGTTACTTTGCTGTGTACTGAAGTAGTGCCTAGCTTTGATATTGATACCTTTAGTAAATAATGTTAGTTTAGCTTTTAGAACTGAACCATTTTATAATGCGTCTTTTTGATCAGAATAAATAATTTTTTATTTATTTCATTGCAATAATTTTAGAAAAATTGCAATTTTTTTACGATTAGGTTAAAATAAGCGCAAAATGTTTTATAACTTAAATTATATAATAAATTGTATGTCAAGCATAAATAAACTTTCCTCAAGAATAAAATACAAGTTTTGATAGAACAGGCAAAGTTATTACTTTATTACAGATGTCTTTATTATAGGTACATTTACTAATATTTATAAGAGCTCACTATCAAGTATACAATAGATACATGAAACTAAAATTAAAATCACGAAAAATTACTGCATGCAAGAATTACTGTTATTACTGTTATTTGTCAGAAGTTTGCAAGCTAGGAATTACATTAATCCCTTTGTCCATAAGATGTTCTTTCTTACTTTGACAGGTCACCATTAAAGATAGAATGACAAATCCAGAGGGTCCATGGGTTTGTGCACCCATCACATGAAAGAAAATGATCTGATCCTTGCCATGACTTTGGAGTAGAAGCAATGTATCTAGTATGTATAATTATAATTTAATTAGATATACAATATATATCGATTTTCAACTTCCAATTATATAATCAAGAAGAGATAATATCTGGAGAAGAGTCAAGGAAGGAAGAATGAGTTGTTTTTAACTCACCAGGAGATGTTATATGCAGCTTAGCTCTGTAACTTTGTTCAGGTAAAGCGTAAAATCTTTTAGTTAACCAACGCAAATCTTTTCGTGATACAGTCTTTGTAGTAGCGTAATCCATCAACTTAACGCTAAAGTCTTCCTTTCCAGGTCGAAATAACTTATCGACATAACACCTAAATTGTGTTTATATTATTACATAATATATTAAAAGTAACTACACTGAAATATTGCATATATTTGAAGGTTAGAAAAGAAGACTGAAGAACTATTGCAATTACTTACCGCACCCATTTGTCCCACTCTGGGATAAACACTCCATAACAGCCAGGACTCAATGCACATTCAATTAAGTAATAACTTGTATTTTCAGAATTGTACAGTTGTCTCATTTCCTGCTCAATCTCATTTACCAATTGAGTTTTTGAACTGTCGAAAATAGTCAACTGAAATCAGCAAAAAATACTTTTCACTTATACAGAAAAAACACTTGTTAACAAAGTAATTTATGATTTATGACAATTTATATATTGTGGCTAATGAACCACAACATATAATTGCAGGGTATCATAAATTATTGATAAACTTTACCTGACAGTCTTTAGACATCGGAAATACATCAATTATTCTGCCAGCTATGAGAGATCCAACGACAGGTGTGTCAACAATAGGATAGGCGAAAATACTCTTTTTATTTTCTACAAAAAACAACAAATGTAAAGTAATTTCTTGTCAACAACTTAATTAATGATTAGTAACATAATATATGATTTTCTTTACTTAGTGGCAGTGGCACGGGTAAAGGAACGGTCTTTGGGCTGGACGTGATTTTCACTGTCTTCTCCATTTGCTCAGCCAACTCCCCATTTGTAAGCAGTGACATATCCGGTTGTAAAACATTAATTGTCTTCTTTGGTCGGTTGCTTCCACAAACTAGGAGATCTGCATTTTCTTTTTCTTCATCTGCCGTTTCCAAAACAGGAGAAGTCAGTCTCGGCCTTGGTTTATATTGATAGGTTGAACAATTACGTGCAGGCATCTTCTCCCCCTTCAACGATCCTTGTCCTTCAGGGTCCCTTAAGATTTTTTCAACCTTTGTTTCTGATTTTGTTGAAGCAACAGGTGACGTGGAATGTTTGTCATTGTTTGTTAAGGACAAACCTGGATTTCTCAACACTCTTTCAGTTATTACCTTGCGCTGAACTCCTTCAATATTTTCAGCAGATTTTTTTCCCAAACCTTCGGGATCTCGGAGAATCTTTTCCATGATTTCAAACCAATTTTTTACAATTTCAAAAGGAAGTTTTGCTCTAGCCTAGCATTTATAAGCGAGTGCTCAGATACACAAATGCTGCGTTGCAAGACTTGCAAGTGTTGCAAGTTTTGCTCTAAAGATTTTTCGTTCAATTCAACACACTATGCGTTGTTCAATTCAAATACATATTATAAGGGAGCGTACAAATGTTACGTCAACAAAAATCGACTTTTTGGACCCCCATCCCCCATGTCAGCATTGGTGAACATTGGTGTACCCCCCCCCCCCACACTGTTGACGTCAACATTTTATAAAAATATTAAATACAGAATTTTCTTATTTCAGCAGTTTCAAGGCTTTTCAAGTTTTCAAGTTACACATTAACTCAAAGATATCAAATTATACCCAGTTTTCATGTCTTTTGCCAAAGCGCTTTAAGTGCAATTTAATGTTGTGTAACCATTTATTAATTAATGAGCAAAACGAGTATTATATAGTGGTTTATTAAGTATCGGAGAGTATCGGAGATGCTTTATTCTGTCTGTTTGTTTGTGTGTTCACCAGTACCTATATCTCAAGAACGGATAAACTAAATTTGTTCAAACTTTCCAGATGTCATCTGGGGGTATCAACAAAGGTGTGGTATAAAATTGGCGTCAATCGGTTACACCCTTGTGCAGGTATGAAAAAACTGATTTCAGGTAACTTTGTAGGTATGAAAAAAACTGAATTTTGGTAACTGTCCAGGAATAAAAAAACTGGATTCCGGTAACTGTGCAGGGATACAAAAAACTGAATTCAGGTAACTGTGCAGCAGGGATACAAAAAACTGAATTCAGGTAACTGTGTAGGTATGAAAAAAACTGAATTCATGTAACTGTGTAGGGATGAAAAAACTAATCTGGGGATAGAGTACGCTCTCCGATACTTACTTATATCCGTTTTGATGGTTTATTTTATAATTATTTGTGACATTTTGAATCAGGGCTAACTATAAGCAGTAAGTCCAGCTCATGTATAAAGCAGTGGTGTAAAGTGTAAACTGATCACATTGTATAATAAACATACATATAATATATAGGTAGATTTCCATTGGTATGAGTTGTCATTTTTTATGATATTATATAGAATGAGACTTTTGTCAGTTTTTTGATATTATATAGAATGAGACTTTTGTCAGTTTTTTGATATTATATAGAATGAGACTTTTGTCAGTTGTTTGATATTATATAGAATGAGACTTTTGTCAGTTGTTTGATATTATATAGAATGAGACTTTTGTCAGTTTTTTGATATTGGTATCAGACTTTTCTCAGTTTCTTATGAAATTGGAATCAGACTTTTGTCAGTTTTTTGATATTGGAATCAGACTTTTGCGTTATTTTGTGATGATTGTGATATTAAATACCATTTGACAATCCATATAATAAGGCAAGTATTTTAAATATATATTTGATAGGCAACAACAGACTAAAAGAAGGAAATAATTCTCTAAGTATAGGTATGTAATTTGTTAATACAAAAGGAGTGAAAAATAATTAACACGAAATATTAAATACCATATTATTAGGTGTAGTATTTAATTTAATACTGACTGAATCTCAACCCAATGGGCACGGCAAAAAATTTGATTTTTCTATTATTTTGAAATCAATTGCATCTGAAAGGCACACCCCTTGGAAGCATTTTGTATATTTCACATTTTCACATAATGCCCCTGGTGGGGGGTATGGGGAGCGCAATGATACGATGACCTTCTGAATGCTGTAACTCCGCCATTTTTTATCCGATTGGGTTCAAAATTGCACAGCAGATAGATAATAAGATTATACACGGTAAGATTTTTTTATAACATGATACATCAAATATTTTCCCGCCAAATAAATTTTTGAACTTTTAAGTTTGAATTTTGACTGTGTTTACTATTTATTCAGTTTTGAAAATTAATTTATTTTAGAGTGTTTTAAATTAATTGAAATTATTAAGCCTAACCTAACCAGTTAAATACAATTACGGATGCGAGGTAAAAACAGTCAAAATTCAAACTTAAAAGTTCAAAAATTTATTTGGCGGGAAAATATTTGATGTATCATGTTATAAAAAAATCTTACCGTGTATAATCTTATTATCTATCTGCTGTGCAATTTTGAACCCAATCGGATAAAAAATGGCGGAGTTACAGCATTCAGAAGGTCATCGTATCATTGCGCTCCCCATACCCCCCACCAGGGGCATTATGTGAAAATGTGAAATATACAAAATGCTTCCAAGGGGTGTGCCTTTCAGATGCAATTGATTTCAAAATAATAGAAAAATCAAATTTTTTGCCGTGCCCATTGGGTTGAGATTCAGTCTATTCCAAGCTTGTATTATCCACACATCCCTCCAAAATAAGAGTACCTAATTCAAAAATGGAGTCATCCGTAAAATAGAAATTACTCTGCAGCTGCAATTTCATTCTCTTTACACTTTTTGGGACAACTTTTAAGTTGAATTTTTCGCAATAGTATTTCATACGATAAGTCAATATTTCTAACTCCACTATAACGGAGTTGGAAAAATATGCTAGACTATCAATATTGTGTTCTTCTATAGACAAGTATTTCAAATTAGGCAAGTACAAATTCTCACTACAAGAGATTTTAGTTGATTCTAAACATTTCAGAATCTCCAATGTTTCCGGAAGAGCAGAAAGGTCGACTTCGGAATCTTCAGTTTGTAGTTGCTTAATTTTTAAATGGTTTCTTTCTAGGAACTGATTATGATATAAATAAACAAACTCCACGTCTCCCGTAGCATGACACCAGTTTTCAAATGGGGTTTGAGATAAATGAAGTTGTTTTAGATTTAATACTTGCTTGCCCATGTCAAAAATAGGGCCCGAGTCAAAAATAGGGACCGAGTCAAAAATAGGGAGGATGTCCCAATTCAAATATCCATTCAAACTAATGTATGCAGTTTTGCTAAAATCGACTAAATCATTGTAACGTAAAAATTGCGTCGCAATTTTTCCATTTTGTATTGTACAAACACCTTTAAAATTAACACTAAGTGGAGCAATTCGAGTACTGATTTGATTTTCGGTAGAAACAATTAATCTACAATGTTGAAGCAAAAGAGTTTTAATCGACACGAACTTCTCCAGAGAGATATCAAAAAAGGTTTTTTCTTTTTCACTCTTGATTATTAAACTGGTTATTTTCGACGGGCTGATAAATAGTGAAGTATTAATTACTAGATGCCGAAATTATGGAAAAAATATATATTATGAGATATAAACATAGACTTAAAATGTTTATCGATGTTTCGTTATTTATCAAATGAAAGAGAAACAAATTATTGATCATAGCTATCAATGTTATTATTCTTATTATGCATGGACTGGTTAATCAAGCATTGTTGATTGTTTATTGCTTGCCAAAGTTGAAAGTTAACTTTATTTGGTACATATTATGGCCAGGCTAATGTAATTTTTCATTTTTACTTAAAAAGGCTAGTCTGTATTTTTGATATTATTAATTAATTAAAAAGCTTACGATTAAAATATTAGTGAAAGTCGGTAGTCAGTAGTATTTTTATGTTCCAAAGAGTGTGCACGCAATATATTCAATCAATATTACTTGCTGGTTGCTGTTCCATTTTTAAAGTATCCAAACTTCCATTGATTGTCATAACAAACAAATCACAGTGAAAACAGTTGATAGTGCGAAAACTAAATTTATTATTCAAATCTTCAAGTGAGTTGTTTTTAAAATGAAGAGATGATTCTGAAAATAATTTGCACGTAATATCCCGAATCTCCCAAATTTGAATTTGATTTTGTTAGCGCCAGGCAAGGACTTGAGGCCGTAGGAAACATGGCTCATTGTTCAATAGAACGAGCAATGGACATGAGATTAGGCTCAAACATTATTTGTTTTAAAAGCAATGAAAACAAATACTGAATCAACCGAATATATAGGTATTCTAAATACCATTTTAAATAGAAGTACTATGGCAATTGTCTATTTTCTACTAAAATTTTAATTAACACACTACTAACGCACCCATACTTAAATTCGATTTTCAATGTCTGGCAACCCTAATGTTGCCTATAGTATAATATGGTAAATAGCATAGGCGTAGCCAGGATTTGATTTTGGAGGGCAGTGGCAAACTCATAAAATGTTTAAAATATGTGTTCCTTTTTCAAAATTTGAGCAGATTTGTTCAAAGATAAACAAAAAAACATAAAATTTGTCTTAAAATTACAAAATCAGACACGCACCAAAAATTTCGCGATTTTTTGCCCTTTTTTCCGGATTTCGGGGTGGGGACAATTAGCCCCTTGCCTCCCCTGGCTACGTCAGTGGTCCAAATGTTTGTGTTCTAATTACATTATCAGAGAAACACAATAAAAATGATTTTAATTTTAGTTTCTAATTTAATTGCTGATTGAAACACGCTGCTTATGGAGGTCAGGAAATCATAAATAATTGACAATGATGTCTGCTGGGATGCACATGAATTGCGAAAACTCGATTCCTCCTCATTTTTAAAAATGATGTACTAAAAAATTAGACATTGAAACCAATAACGATACTTTTTATGGACCATAAATTTATTCCAAGGAATCAATTCAGAATTAAATATACATAGAAAGATATTTAAAACACATAATTATGTTCTATTTGTAACTGAAAAAATCGGACGAACAATAATAATTCATTTTAGTAAATCCCTTAAAGTGTGCCTCCGTTATACTCTTTCCAACTTTATTTTCAAATTGATAGTAGTTGGATTTCTTGTCCACATATTTTGACAATCTACTTCCTTCGAAGGGAGTTTTCTCATGCAAATCAGAATTTAAACCAATTATGATTTTCTCTGATTGCTTGTTGGCGAACACTAATTGAACGATACGGGATGTGTCAACCTTCAATCCTGATTTACATACAACAACCAACACTTTTGCTTTGATCTGTGCTGTGATACTTTTACACTTTTTAAACCCTGAGATATCAAGACATCCCTCCAAAATAAGAGTATCTAATTCACGCATAGAGTTATCCGTGAAGTTATCCGTTAGATTAGTAAACAGCATTTTCAGTCTCTTTACACTATTTGGGACAAGACTTAAGTTCAGTGTGAAAAGAGGGTTTGTTATTTCTAACTCCACTATAGGGCAGTTTGAAAAATAGGATAAACTATTAATTCTTTCTGCTGGTATTGACAAATATTTCAAATTAGGCAAGTAACATTCCTCACTACAAGAAATTACAGTTATTGTTATACATTTCAAAATCTCCAAAGATTCTGGAAGAACAGAAAGGTCAATGTTAGTTTGTTCAGTTTGTAGTTGCTTAATTTTTAAACGGTTTCTTTCTAGAAACTCATTATGATACAAATAAAGAAATTCCACATCTCCTTTAGCATGACGCCAGTTTTCGAATGGGAAATCAGTTAAATGAAGTTGTTTTACATTGAATAATTGCTCGCCCATGTCAAATATTGAGCCTGTGACCAACTTCGAAAAATCCACCAACCTAAAGTTTACAGTTTTGCTAAAATCGATTAAATCATTGCAACGTAAATGTGTCACAATTTTTCTATTTTGCATTATACAAACATTGCGAAAATAAACATTAAGTGGAGAAATTCGAGTTCCTTGATATTCAGCAGAAACAATTATTCTACAATTTTGGAGAGAAATAGTTTTAATAGATACAAACTTCTCCAAAGGGATACCAAAAATTGTTTTTTCTTTTCCATAGCCATTTGTAGACCTTATTATTAAGCTGGTTATTTCCGACGGGTTGATAAATAGTGGAGTTAAGTCGTAATATCGTAATACAAGTTCCCTGTCGGTTAAATTGCATCTGGTGGTAAGTGACACACGATTAAATGTTAGTTCCTTTATATTTTCTCCATAAATCTTAAAAAAGCCTTCAATTGCGGAGATCGACCAGTACGAGTATTTATCCTCTTCATCATTGGAAAATACAAATGATGGAAATGGAGCTTCATTGGAGGAGTATTTTGAAACTTCCATAAAAGTGTGGGGTAGTAAGGCGTCAGGACGAAAGTGAACTGTCGATCTTTTCCTTAGACATATTTCAGCTGCAGAATTCCATTCATGACATACCAGCCTTGATTGTTTTATATCTTTCAGAGGAAGAAATCCAAAGAGATGTTTTATAATCTAAAGACAAAAATTGTAATATTATATACATTCTAAAAGCCAATTAACTATAAAAATAAGTTAAACGTAATTACTGTGTTTCATAAGTCGGCTTTGGCGGCGAATGAAATGAGAAAGTGCCTCAAACACATTTTCTTTCCGCCACTTTTTCTTCATCGCCCCAGATTTCGAAACCGAAACTAGATTATGGACATTGCCCAGCGACAATGTTAGTAAATCCTTGTTTCTTTCGAATGAACCAAATTGTATATCTGTATAGCTTGAATAGTTTTGAAGTACCAATCGATTTACGAAGACAACTTTTTGTGTGCACATCAACGTCGGAGAGATAAGGAGATGCAGGGTCAGCAAGACAATATTTAAACTCTGAGACCGTACTTCTGATCATCTGATCTATGTCTGCTCTTTGTCGGTGTATCAGCTATTGGGTGCCATTTCACATTAAGTAAAATGTTGTCTACGTAAATCGATTAGTACTTCTAACTATCAAACCTGCCGAGGTGTAATTTACTTCATAGGAAAGAAAAAAAGATTTCCTAAAACATTATCGCTAGCTGGTCAATGACCGTTACCTCTTTTCGTTTTCGAAATCTGGGGGGATGAAAAAAGTGGCCGAAATAACATGTGTTTTAGGCACCTTCTCATTTCATCCGCGCCAAAGCCATAACTTCTTGAACTCATGCAGTAATTAATTTACCACATTATTCAGAAAAGGATTTTCTGGGATCAATACGGTATAATTGTTTCCTTCTTTGTTGCTATCTTTATCATTCTGCAAACTTAGTAACTTTTCTTTAGTATGGATAGCCACAATAATTTGTCTAAAACTCTCAGTTAAAATTGCAGCTTCTTCTTTTGATTTCAACATTATAGCTGTGTACACCGCTGCCTTCTTCTCCATAAGCGTTTTACTAGATGCCTAAATTATGAAAAATATTATATCAGACATAAATATAGACATAAAATGTGCATCGGTATTTCGTTATTTCATCGAAAGAGTTACACATTAACTATAAATGTTATTCTTATTATTATATGCATCATGCATATGGACTATACTATATGGTCTTGTTGATTTTGTATTGCTTGCCAAAGTTAACGGTGTTTATTTTGTGCATAATATGGCTAGGCTAATGTATATTTTGCATTTTTATATTATAAGGTTAAAATCTATATTGTTGACAGTTTTTTTAATTAAAAAGCTTACAATTATGCGACAATCAAAGTCGGTTAGTAATTTTTTCTCCCAAAGAGTGTGCAATTTTCCATCAATTAATTCCATTTCTAGTTGTTCCATTTTTAAAGTATACAATGTTACTTCCATTGTCAAATCAAACAAATCACATTCAAAACAGTGCGACAATTAAATGTATCATTCGAGTCTTCAAGTAAAGTTGTTTTTAAAATGATTATTTGTTTGAGCACGCTCTCGTGACACACAATAACTATACGACCCTCTTAGATAGCTCACACTCAAATCTGAACTTCAAATAACTGATTCACTAAATTCACTTTACAAAGGACTAGCCGCTTTCACGTGCGACAACTGACAACGTATCAGTTCTAGCACTCTAGTTTATCCTTCACTAGTATAGTCACTTTTCAGTTAATGTCCAACTTTCATGAATAATCTCTCTTAATCATTAAATCTCAATAATGACTTCGATTTAATACTGCCGATCTCAACAATTGATGGCAATCATGAAATGTCAATAATGCCTCAATTTTTTACTACCGAACTGGAAATTTTTGCTAATAATGCAAACTGAATAATGCAATCCATTAACTTGGACCGGTGTAAACAATTGTTCACACTAATTAAAAGTCAATAATGCACTTTATGAATTACTGGAGTCCTTAGTAAATTATAGCAATAATTGAACTTCAATATTGCAATCCATTAAACACTGTTGCACTCAATAATTGAATAAAATCAATAAATATCGGTAATGCATTCAATAGCACTCTATCGAAATGCCCAATTAATAACAATTAATTAATTCCAATAATGCAATTATTTAAACACTGCTGAACTGAACAATATTTAACAATTAATTAATTGGGATTATGCACTTTATTATCACTGACGGACTTGATAATGCAGCATAATAATGCAAACACAATAATGCAATTAATTAAATATGACACTTCACTATTTAAAACTTGGTACACAATAATGCAATAGCAATAATGCAATTAATTAAATAGGACACTTCACTGAACAAGAAAATATTCAGCTCAGCTGAACTCCAGACAGGTCCAAAAGCCAACAGCCAACTGACTGCTACTGCAACAGTCCTTCCTTTTATATCCCTCTCTTTTCTACCCCGAGTAACTCTCCAACTCCAACTCCCATTGGCTATAATAAACTTAAATTCTATTGGCTTTAAGAAGCTCACATTTGATTGGCTATTAATCTAATCTTACATACTGAATACATACATAGAATTAATCCATGGCATTATTGAAAATGCATAATTATTATGGTTCGTCCACCTAAACAGAAACCCCGCTATTGCTCAAAATGCCTTGAGTTGCAACGAGGTTGATTGTGAAAATATTTTGAACCTGATATACACAATCTCACAAATTATTTGAATTTGATTTTGTTAGGGCCAGTCAAGGAGTTGAGTGACGTAGAAAACATGGCTCATTTGAAAGTACAATGAGATTATTATCTGACAAGCTAGAATGAAATCTATATACTGATGCATGATCCAGTTGTAAAAATAATGTTCTCTAAATGAGTTACATACTTCTCCATCTTAAAACAATTTTATGCATTAATATTGATACTACATTTTATAGTTTTGCTATATTGCAAAATAACTTTTTTTGTATTTTTTTCTTAGGATTCATTGTGTGCGTCGTCGAGTTCAATGAGACATTTTTCCTAACGATACAAGTGAACAGCTCTTTGTTGAGTCAAGCGGATGAAATCAGAGCTGTGGGAAATTGTATTTTGGAGGAACTGGAACAATTTTCCAAAAGTTGTGTTTAATGTAAGCGACACATAATTTGAATGCTAGTGTTGTAAAATGAGCATCAAGTTAAGTACCTATATATTTATAAAGCAATGTTTAATAATTTTACATAATGTATGTAGTACACAAATTGTTTTATATACATAATGAGAAAATATTAGATTTTTAAGTTATGGGTTTGTATTTACTAACTTGAACTAAAATATGAATATAATTCCACGAAATAAATTAAAACTGTATTCTGTAAACCTAGCATGACATGCTTCAACTCGTTGTTAGTGTAATGATAACCTACATATTGAAAAGTGTCACCCTATGCATTGTTCTTTCCTTTCAACTAATTTATTTCTTATCTTGGATTCATGCGACCGAGAAATGCCGTATGCGATAACTAAAATGGAATTATTTGATATTTGAAGGATCTAGCGACATCCCAGTTCCATTGTTCTATTCCATCATGGAAAAAATGTTGATGCTAACAAAACTTAAATTTCATAGCGCAATGGAATTCTACAAATATTAATCCAACACTAACAATTCTACCAAATCTCTTATGAAAACAATTATTGTACCTTGTTTGTACCACTCATTCTCGTCTGTTGTTATTCCATTTATCTATTTCAACTGATGACGCAAACATCTTTCAGTGGCCAGCGTCCTATCATATGGCATGCTTCGGCATGCCGAGGCCCATATCGTCTTGAGCAGGTTTGGTCCAACGTTGAAGTACCATGGGCGCCCATGGCGTGCTCAAACAATTTCCTTATGGGCTTGGGCGGGTATGGTCCAACATCTATGCGCCCATTGGTGCCCAAACATGCCTAAACAGTTTTGACTCGGACAACCGTAGCAGAAATACTATGTAAGTTAAGTAAAGCATGAAACCACAACAACACAAACATCAACTACTGGTAGATTTATTAGTAGTAGGTACTTATATGAACAGAAATTTTGTTAGTTAAGAACCAAGTTCACCTCGTATGATAACGTGGCATTTTTTGTACGAATTAAACTATTTCTCTTGACTGGAGAATAAAATCAAAATTCTGTACTTTAAGTTTTCTGAAGAACTTTTAAATCTTGGTGTTGTTTTAAGTTTTCTTGATAGGGATGGCAATAATTATGCAGCAGAGAAGAAGTATTACTATTTTAATTTCAAAAAATTGTTGATATGCACCCTCAACCTCAATATTTTTTTAAGAATCATGTGCACAGATTTGAAATTTATTTCCTAAATTTCTGTTGCAACTTTTGAGAATTCGGATTTTAATCAAACCTACCCGATAGGTATATATTTGGACAACTAATTTGTACTCAATTGTAATTTACTGTAGGTTTTCTTTCGAAAATCATATAAAAGCTAAACTTTACTTCTGGACACTTGAACTCAAATAATCATGCGACAATATAATGGACCATGGACCTACCATGCTTTTTCTTCTTTAACGTACTTCTAAATTAGCTTTTAATTACTATATAATGTAAAATCCCTAAATCTTTAATGTATCAAGTAAATTGTGGCTATATGCTTTCAAAAGTTTAAAAATGACATATTTATGTCATATTTTAATAATTTTCAGGTCATATTTTTATCCTTTTTAGGTCATGTTGTCATGCATATTTCTACCATTTTGATGACATGCATATCCTTTCTCTGGTTATTAGCATGCTATAGTATTCTGTACTATCACCGTAAAACAATGTGTAATACTTTGCATAGCAGTTGTCACTGTTACTGAAACTCTTGTTGACTTCTGTTATTTAATGCGTTTAAATGTAAGGCATAATATGTCATGTCTGGGCGAGACAAGCTCTGTATTTGACTAGAGTAGGACAGAGTAGGACACTAAAGTTTGATTTGTGTATAAGTATTATTTCTGCCTGTCTCAATTTGCCTCCCTCACTTTCTCTCATATTTTATGCCCTACTAATATACAACACATACAGACAAGTACAGCTAGAAGGTCTCTACCACACTCAAAGTGAGAATATTGAGCGTCTACGTAGTTAACAGTCATAGCTAGGTACGTCATCGATCGATAAAAACCCGGGTATCGGTGGGCAAGAACTTCAATACTTTCAGTGAAGAGTGTACAATGGGTTATATAACAATAAATTTTAAAATTTTAATTTGCATCTTGCATATTATATATTGTGTGATTTGTGATTGTATATCGCCAACAGTAAATAGTAATGTGAAGTCAAACTATTTGGAACAACCTCTTGACCATTTCAATCTGTTAAACAGTGAGTATTGGAAACAGGTAAACATCAATTATCAAAAAAATTATGTACATAAGATATATTTACCTCAGGATTGTAGAATTTGGTTGGTAACACTAAAGAAGTCAACAGACAACAGAATACCTACCCATTTTTCTCCGCTATAATTCTCCCTTCCCATGGCAGAATCTATCAAGCGACTGGTAAAAATCCTCCCCCTTAGTTAAATCTGAATTTTTGCACTAAATAATGCAGTAGCTTACCTAGGATTGAAATTTGTGGGTTGCCCAACTGTATCTATGGTATATTTTAGTGTGTTTTACATGTGTTTTACACAAGTGTAACTGTAAAAATTTAGGGGTTGCCCGGGCAACATGGGACACCCCCCTCGGTACGCGCCTGAAATAATGGCACCCCAAATTTCAAAAATAAGAAGTTTTGCCATAGAAAGGAAAATTATACAAATAGTTCCATTTTTTCAATAATTAGGCTCAAATTTATAAATTGAATTAATTGTTAATCATTACAAGGCATTAGTAGTAAAAACTAGAAATTATTGGATCATAATAATGTTAATGATCTAGATGAAACCAACCGCAACACTCCCGGCCCACTCCTATGAAAAATCCGTCATCCGCCATTGCCATTTCCTCGATTATTTCATCCTCTAAGTCGTCCATTGTCATTAAGCAAAATGACTGTCATTCCTATTAATTTACACAATCAACAATTATCTTCAACAAATTAATCTAAACAATAACTGTTTTCACAATTAAAATTGTGTTTGTTGACAAAGAAATATATATTAGGAACGTCTAAATATTTCAATTAACAATTAAATCAATTTGAATCATGTTAATTCCATATTCTATAATATATTGATATGCAGTGATGCATTTAGGGGGCCCCATCCAAACTTTTGGCCTTTACACTAGATAAATCAGATTTTTCCAACATACAAAAAAAGAGGGGATTTTTGCGGTAAAAATGCAAAAAATCTTTTTTTTGCGCTACGCGCGATTTTTTGCAATTTCCATTGATTTTGACCTAAATTTGAGAAATTGACGTATATAACAAATGTTTGCCCAAGCCCCTCCCAAATGTGTGACCTGGATACGTTCCTGTTGATTTGCAAAAAATCATAATTAGAGACACGAATAGCTATATAGTATGTTTGCTTTTAACAGCTGCCTATATAGTACCTCATCCCACAACAAGTCTATATTATATACATTTTATTTTGCTATTTTTTAGCATTTTTTCTTGAGTGCTATAGCATTTTGATGTTACTTTCCTCCTCAAACTTGGACTGAAAATAAATATATAGACTCCAAACTTTTGGGTCGAAAAAAAAATCAATCTCAGTATTTCAGAATTCGTGTGTAAAACAGAATTTTCTGTGAAAGAATGGAAACGACTGAATGGAATAATATGACTTTAGAGTGAACTATCAAAAAATGTGTGTGTAAATATTGTAACATTATTAAGAATGTGGCAATTGTATTTACCAGCATGGCCGTACCGAGGGGGGAGGCTTAGGGGCTTAAGCCTCCCCCAGGATTTCTAAAGTTACACTACATATTATTAG
>JAQFYB010002429.1:0-24617 GCA_034694085.1 Pogonognathellus longicornis
CAGATTGGGAATCCTTAATTTCTGTGAGATGTTTTAGAATTTCCTTGTGTTGATTTTGGTTGGTAGAGGTATCCATTGGTATGGTATGGTAAATATTAATGGACTACTAACATAACATTATTTGTATATATAGCTATTAGAGATGAGACCGAACCCGAACATGTTCGGTGTTCGTTTCGGTTCGGCCTGTTCGGTTACCAATACTGAACAATATTTTGGGCAAGTCCCGACCCAAACCGAACCCGAACAAAAATTTTGCCGAACCAAAGCCGAACAGAAATTTTTGCCGAACCAAAGCCGAACAAAAAACCTAGCAAAAAAATATGTTATTCTGTAAGAATGAAGAAAGAAACCAACTTGTGTTGAAATTGAGATTGTTTATAATATCGGATTTCATTGTATATGAATATATACTATAAATATCCTAATGAATTTCCATAATGGTATTAGTTATTTCAGAGTAGATTAATTGCCAATTTAATCATACTCTGAGCAATATGTAGACAAGACACAATATACCTAGTCATTCACGATGGAACTTCTTATTTTCATCCCGAACAGAACAAGACAATTTTTAGGGCCGAACCGAACTCGAACATTATTTTCATAGTTGTACCGAACACGAACTGTACCGAACATGAAGTTCGCCAAACCGAACTCGAACAAGAAAAAACTTGTTCGGTCGCACCTCTAATAGCTATGGAATAAAATGTTTCTTTTTAAAAAAAATGTGATGATTAATCTTTTTGCTCTTGTTGACGTAAAGTCCCTAGGCATAGATTGAAGTGCGATAATTGATCGAGAAGTGAATTTTTTTGAGCATTGTTTGCAAAAAGGAATGACAATCATAATATGAACAGCCATTTTTCTATTGTGCTCTCTTTGTCGCTGTCGGCTATTTCAATTTCCTAATGATATAATATGTGGCCTTGTCTTAGTTGAATGATGACTGCATTGAATCAAATAAATTCAAATGCAAAATGATCATTCCAATGTTGTTTTTTATTTTTTATTCATTACATTGATAAAATGTGTCCTGTTGCATCATTCGCACAGAGAAACGACGGCGATTATTGAATGAAACAACGGCAAAGTGGCTGTGTAGTGATGCAAGCGTTCCACAGATAAGCATTGCATGTAAGTGTCGGAAATATAATTGAATCACTAACTAATCAAACTAGGCAATCACTCACTCTCCACTCGCAAATTATTGCACTGCCTCTACTTCAGATAGTGGAGGAAATTCCGTGGATATGATACAACGATATGAAACGTGTGCTATCAGCAACAGCGTCTGCCGATTTTCCGGATTTCCCAATAACATGCACACACATTTGCGATTGGTGCATGTGTACAACTTCAATTAGTAGTATTTACAATTGTGTCTAAATAAGTATTTGCTTGTAGCAACTTTAAACTTTAAATGCTCCGCAAACTCGATAAGAAAATAATCAACAATCTATTTGTACTTGCACATGAACATTCATTATTCTTCAACAGATGAATTATGTTTAAATTTAGCTTTTTCTAAAAAATACAATGCGATTTCCTATATCGTAAACGAATTGAGGATGAGCGAGTGTCACATAGATATGTGAGTGCATTGCGAAGTCTTATTCCAATATTTATCGAATTTAATGTTATTTGCAGTTTGCTAACAATATGGCATAAAAATGTAGTTTGAGAAGATAATAAGTGTGTGTGTATGTAGCCCGAATATATTATTATATCCCCATCTGTATGGTATACTAGTTAATATTATGTTCTACGTTACAAGTTTGCTAATTTTACATATTATCGACAAGGTATTATTATGCACATGTGTGTGTGTGTGTGTGAAATGTAAACTGAAGTGGAGGTAGGTGATAATAATATAACGAATGATGAGTTCAGTCAGATGGACACAGAACACTACAGACAGACAGACGGCCTCCCTAAACTTGGCAGTGTTAGCCAAAGCAATGAATTACAATGAAACAAAAAGTCGCATGTTTTTTATCATTGCTATTGCAAACTCAACTTTCATGTCACGGTTTATTTCAAACCCAATCTTCACCACAACACTGCTACTATTTTCTTGGTTGACTGATTGTCACCTTTTGCCTTTCGCCCAGTGTGCATCCTTACATAATTATGTACAGTGTAATATAAACTCATACGAATAATAATTTTACAAGTGTATACATTGTAACAGAATTATTTTCATTTAATAACTGCCCTGAGCAAGCAATATTATTAGATCCATTGAAGTGAAGTGGGTTGCGCAGAGAGCATTTATTTATACGTCACAAAAACAATCGTATAAAAGTACGAAGCAACTAGCAGTCTATTAATTAATGACAATTACACTTGTCTAAAAGCTGACCATTCCGATTTTCCACCACTTTCTCGAGCATTCATTAATTCTGCCGTGTTTAGCAATCAATACAAATAGAACCCAAATGAAGGAATACTACTTTCACTCTCCTGTCGCTATTTTATATTACTAATTTCTACGTTTTGTTAATATTTCTGTGCGTGCTGAGTATCTTGGAGTGTTTCGTTGTACGGGGGAGTGGTATCAGTAATAAATGTTCCAATTCTATTATAATCATACGTATTATCCATAGGTATATGAATATACTCGGTTTGTATACAAAGGGCTACAGGGACGGATTAATTTGGCTATAGATGCCTTAGTCTAAT
Source organism: Pogonognathellus longicornis (assembly GCA_034694085.1). Classification (NCBI taxonomy): domain Eukaryota; kingdom Metazoa; phylum Arthropoda; class Collembola; order Entomobryomorpha; family Tomoceridae; genus Pogonognathellus; species Pogonognathellus longicornis. Next base: position 2,686 of record JAQFYB010002429.1, read on the forward strand.
TTCTATAGGGGCAATTTATTAACAATCCTTTTGGAATTCTCATCCCTCGTGTTGTTAACTGTGACGCTTTCTGAAAGCAATATTACACAAGAGTAGCGTGTTCTGTGTTGTGATTGAGAATACTGTGTTTGTGTGTGAATACCATATCCAGGAAAACACTCCAGCGAGTGCTTTAATTGCTTGGACATTGTAATTGGATTTCACTTCATTTGCTGGAGTATGCAAAGGGAACGAGTAAAGTGTTTCATATAAAGGCAATAGTCATTTCAGTGGATGGATACACACATTGACACACACAACACACAGACCAGAACTTGACATTATTATCTCCAGTCTTGTGTTGTGTACAACAGTCAAATGTAAAAAGATGTTTCGCTCTTCCACTCTTGTAATTGTAATACGGGACTCAATTCCAATCTTTTCTTGTTTATGTGAAAACTGATGCACGGACTTGATACACATTTCGTTTTGTGAGACAGTGTAATATAGAGCACACAATAATACTGGAACAATATAGTGGGCAAGAAACTGTTACATGGGAGACAGACACTACAAGCTAGTCTTTAAAAGTCACAGTGTCATTGTATTGTTTTGTTCTTGAGTAGCTATAGATAGAAACGACGATAAAGGATTGCTAACAAATTGAGCATCGGGGATTAAGTAAGCAACCCAACAAAATGAGCAGTAGCCACGAAAATGGACGACCTTCACTTCTAAAATTATACAATTCTCAAACCAGAGATGAAATTGTTGACCGATTGCGCACTAATTCAGGAATTGTACAGGTTGGGTCATGTTTAGTTACTAATGTGTTTTCTTGTTAACGTCGTAGTTCGATTTGCACAATTTACTCGTGCAAATTATTTAGCCTTGTGTATGAAAATATTCATTTATCGGAGCTTGTAAGAAATGCTTTTACTAGTTATGTCAGTTATTACTTGAATGTGAAAATCATGTTATATGGTTGCCTGTGCTGTGCATACTGCATGTATTTAATAACATTATTCATCTACATTAGAGTGCAATTTAATTTATGTATAAAATTAAACAAAATCTGATTTCATGTTAATTAATAGTGCATTAGTGCTTAAGACATCACCATTTTCTTGTATGTCTTTCACACAGTACAATAGTATTAGTTACATTAGAACTAATTAAGTAGGTCATACGATCTCCGTACTACATCACTACGTGTAAAGTTACAAATATAATATACGTAGGTATGTGAAGATGAGACCGAGTGGAAAACTCAATCAAACTCCACTTTGGAGATTCACCAACTTTATTTAATTTTCACTTAAAATACATAGTGAAATGAATTTTTTTTTCGGTATTAGGTAATAAAAATGCATGGACTTTAGATGGAATCATGTAGACATATGCTATACCACCGAAACTACGTAATATATCTGCAATGATTTTATTCCTCATAATCATAATAATAAGCTATGATCATGTAGGTTCTATACATACAAGACACAGCGTTTCACATACACCTTATTGTAGTATGTAGTGTAGGTACATTTTAGAGTAGTAAATTTTACTAGTAACGAATTATTGCTATTCAAGAATGTTATGTATGCAACGCAGCAGAAGAAGTAACGGTGTCGTAAAACGGAATTGAACTGCGGCAGAAATCGAAATAAGGTGCTGAGGCAGTTGCTCGTTTATTTGTATACCGGCGTCTGTCTATATTTATATAGGGTTCACATACAATGCCCATCAAATGATCACTCTCACTGTGTTTATGTGCGCTTATAATATAATATGATTTCCTTCCTGGATTATCTTTAATCTCAAGCCCATTTACATCGTTACAGGCGAAAAACGTAGGAGTAAGGAGAATGCATTTTATGCGAGTAGGATCTTCCCAACTAGTATTTTAATTTGAACTCATGTTTTTCTTTTCGGAAAAAACAACAGGAAGGAAAGTGGTTGCTTTACTTCTTTGTAAGAGTTAGTTTTCTTCTCACGGCCTGCCTGCAAACTACTAGTTGTAATAGAAACCATTTACGTGTCATTAAGCAAAAAACGTGTTGGGCAGAGAGTTTTTTAAGCTTTTACAATATATGCTCTTTAAATACTCAAGGGACATTCTTATTATTGCTGTTTGCTGTTGTTATTCCCAAGTATCCCAAGTGTAGGTAGTAGATAGGAATTAAATAGATGTCCGAATTGCATTTTAAACTGCGTAAGGATAGACATTTTCTAAGTTGATGAGCCATACTAATAATATTTTTATTTTACTCTACATACTCAACTCGATAATAAATCTCTATAATATAGAGGCTGAAGGAGTGAGTGGGACTGCAAAGAACCTTGCAAAGCATTTCTTAGATGAAAAATTGTTTATTGTGTTAAACCTTTAAGACTGTAAAAAATATTTAAAAAATATTGGTGATCATCCCCAATTATTATAACGAGCCAGTTCTTCCCCCGTTTTGGCTTTATTTCGCTTCCTCATGAATATATTATCAGCAACACTGTGGAACGAATTGAAGACGTGTATAGCATAGTACAATGCCTATGATTTTAGATTATGGCAAATAAAAAGCAAGTGAGAAAATGATATTTTTGGGAAGAATCGGAAAAGGTTATAATGACATAATATTATTTGGATGAAGGGTGATGATAATATTAACAAGGCCCTAACTTAATCACTTTAGGAAACATCAATTGCAAAAGTACTCCGTGCACAAAGCCAAGTGCAGGGCGGCAGTCAAGTCAAAGCTATCTGCTAAAAAGCCACGAATCACAAAAGGAAACAAGACAATCCCATTTAGTAGTCTATTGGGCGTTTAAACAATCAAATCGTTTGTGTTGTTGACTTGGTTTTGCTTCGGTTGTATCGACTCCCGATAACTCTAATCTTACAAACGTACTCTTTTCGTCAATTCTGTTCAGTTTAGTTTATCGTTGTTTAATTATTAACAAGTGGGGTTTGCCCATGTCTTATGTGGGGTTATAGTGCCACTACCTACTATGAACTGCTAACATAACACCATCACCTAACTTTTATTATGCTTCACAAAATTGTTACTTCGTTGTCTCTAACATATCTGCTAAATAAATTAGGCAGCATTTCCTCTATCTATCTCTCTGATGGCTTTACCTATGTAAAATTCAATGCGATCAAATTGTTTCTACAGTTGAAAAAATAAGCAAAAAATTATATATGTATAATAATATTATTTATATCATGGTAGTCCTTTATTTATAATTAATATTCATATATGCGCATATTATAAAACCACATACATAAAATATAAAATTGAACATTATACGTAATTTACTTATTATATCTACCTACCAGTGATTTTTCAATTAATGCAATCCTGTAGTACTTAGATAAGAACCAGGAAATCAGTAACTAACATAAACAGTTAAAAATGTAAAACTAATTGTTAAATTATTAAGGAGAAAAAAATATTTCTTAACTCAAACTTAATATTATTTACAAGATTACTGAGCATAGAGAAGAAAAAAAATTACTTACAATTTTCACACATATTCCCATAAACTTTTCTGGATATCAAACAACTGTAATACTTACTGTACACACACATTATACTTTCCTGTGAATTGTTCTTTTACCTTCCCTTTCATTCCAATTTCAATATATTTCGTTTAAGGCGTAATACAGTGGATAGCTATTCACTCTAATAGATTTTCTTCGTCGGAATCCATTGCCATTTCGTCAGCGGTCATAATAGCTAGTTCGTCCAATAAAAGCTCGACTTCGTCAACACTACTGTCGTATCGCGTTGGTACTTCCTCTAGACTGTTGTTCAATGTTGGGTCATCCTCATCACTGTCGTCAGATATTATAATCAAATGGTTTTCCTCAGCGGCAGATCTAGACTTAAACACTTAGAAAACAAAACATTTACGCATAAGTTAATGACAATAATTGAGTAGACAATGGCAAGGCTGAATTTAGAAGTAAAATAAAACTGAAATAATTTAAAAATATTTTATTTGGTTTTTACATTTCCCGATTTTCAAATCGTCGCCTTGTCGTGGTAATTCTTGATACGAGCTTGATTGTTCTGCTAAATCTAATTCAAAGCGGACTTTCTTGGGTGGAACTGATTTGCTGGGGTTCAAACGTTTCTTTCCTTCTCTATATCCATGAAAACTCTGTAGTGCTTCATTTGGAACACCATCCACGCGTTGCGGAGTTTGTGTATGATTAATGTTGATGTTCACCGTAGATCTTGGATTAATTATTTCTTTTATGATTTGTATTTCAAATTCATCATTTTTTTCAATTCCTTCTGCACTTTCACTAGGATTTTCTAACACAATTTGAGCGGTTTTGTTGTCTTTCGAAAATTCCATTTTGATAAAGAAATTTTAATGAACGGTTTGGTAAGTAAAGATTCTTTTATTTGGAGATAAAATATCAATAAAATTGTCTTTTCTTGTTTTTCTTTGTCCGTCTCGAGTTTGTACTTGCTGTGTCGTCTAAATAAATTATAGAACGTTTAAAAAATCAAATCGAACATATCTGAACTGAAAAGAAGTTAAAACTGAATGTTGATAATTGAGTTATATATTCTTAATATTCTGTGCCTTGCTAAAAGAGATTCAATTTTTGTTACTGCGTACAATATTAAATTACCTAAATGTGCATTAAAATTTCAAAAAGAAGGAGCTACTTTTTGTTAGATGTGTATCGGTTGAGTTGTAGAAACGTTTTGCCTGTGACTTGAGAACAACGATTGAGAATCCTTGTGATTTGTGAGAACAAAATGGCGGAATCAGATCTTGCGTGTTACAATTTTTGTGCTAGATTTTCCCAGTTTCGAATTTTCTTTGTGCGTATAATATTATTTTTATAATATGAGTGAATGTACGGCTATCTGCGCATTTGCCCACGGGGCATATTGGCACAAAGTACAAAACTTTGACGATAAATTGATTTATTGTTAAAATCTTTTCAATATTTCAAAAAACATCAAGAAGAAGGCCGTATCCAGGATTTGGTTTCGGAGGAGGAGGGGGTTTGCTTCGAAGTTAACTCCACTTAAAATTGTAATTAAAAATTAATGATTTTAATTCTGATCTCCATTTTTCTTTTCCAGTAGAGTTAACCTTGGAGCAAATCATATTTTATTTTCCTAAAATTACGTTGTTTAAGTTTATAGATACAGTAAATTTTGTTCAAGATGGTCTGTGTGAAGGCGAAAGTATTTGTCCTTTTAAAAGCTGAGCTCTTATTGCAGGAATAAGTGATACAAAAAATTTGATCGATCCAAATGCTTTAAAATGGGGACAAACTAAAAATCATTGTAGCCAACAGGCGCATACCCAGGATCAAAAGCTGGGGGGTGCACAGCAAGGTTATATATTATTATAGAAATTAAATATCGGGAGAGCAAAATTGAATATTAGGTACAATTTAGTCCATAATATCGCTAATTAATTAGATAAAAACAAACTTAAAATGCATCAAAATCGCGCGTAGTTCGAAGTTGTTTGAATTTTTTTGGTATTCTAACCTTATTTTTGGGCATTCTGGGGGGTTCACGTGCACCCAGTGCACCCCCCCCCCCCCGGGTACGCGCCTGGTAGCCTATACTATAAAATACAAGACTCATCATTCAATACTGTTGGCATAGTTGTATGTACTTTGGCCCATAAAATGTATTTCCTTTGTTTGTAGAATGCAACTCCTGTAGACATTCTAGAAACAAAGGTTTTCCTAGGGTAAAGTCCACTCTTGGTTTTCCATTGTAATATTTTGTTCTTGGCTCCCTGCAGCTTCCAAACAGAGCAGACTGCAATCGTACTTGTAAGTTCCAAAGTGTAGGTACCTACAAATTCAATATTATTTCAAAATCGTAGACAACCATGACCGAAGAACTTATCCAGGAACGTCTTCTGAGATTGTGGTGGTCTGTGTATTGTATCCACAATGATAACGTAATGTTGGTTGACTTATGTTGATGTTCCTAGTAATTCCTTGGGAAGTCAAACATTTTTCTTCATTACCTAAGCTATGCAATAAGGTTTCCTACAGTCTTGTAGGTCCATTGTCATTGTTTTTGACCGAGAAGGTCTCTTACTAAAGTTAACATAAGTTGTATATATTTTTATTGAGAGCATGTTAGAAAGTCATAGGACCAATTCATGTTTCTTTGTTCAACACGATGCACACACTATTTGCAACATCATTTATCTATCTCTTTATAATGAGTTTCCTCTAAGTTTTATAGCAAGTAGAAATAGTAACTTTAAATGACAGTTACTATTACTGTTAATATAATGATGATAATTGAGATATGTAACTTCTTAGAAATGAGGATAATAAATCCAGTTCGGCGAAATTTTTTAACATCCACGAAATCGCATTTATGCTTTTATTTACTGTACTTAGCATCTTGCTGTTTTGCAAATTGTAGTGGATTTTTACCTGTTAATTATTTGACTAGGATTTGAACCAGGTGTTAAATTCATAGCAATTGATCCCGCCATTTTGTATAACCCAGAAGTATTTCCAAAACATCACATAAAAATCAAACATCCTACATACATCCACAAGCTTTTTTAACAATAACACAAACCAATGCCATACACAGCAATCAGTTGTCAGTATTCGGGAGAAAAAATCTTAAAACGAAGAACAAATTCCCAAAAAGTAACGATATGAATAGCCTGGAAAATCTTTAGCCAAAAAATATATGAAATTGATTATTTTTGCGCTGGCAAAATAACGTGTTTTTGGTTTCTTTTGGAGATTGCCCCGCTTGCCACTATGCAAACGAATTTGAAACAGATAATTTACTATGAAGAAACTAATAATCAAACACAATACTACTCCGCACTAACTAACATCCAAATACGTAGCACTAACAATGAACTACAGTGTTCTCACGAACCTCCTCCGCTAAATAAAGCATTGGGTGCTTTTACCTGCCATGAAAATATTCGATATGGTATCCTCCGTTAATAAAAATTAATTCCATACTAGTAAATTACTATCAGAATATTATTGGGAATAAATGGAAATTAAAACATTATGTAAGCGCCTAATGCTATAATGCCGTTAGCGCCTAAGCGGAACAGATAACGGAGTCACGCTGTATTATAAACTACTTTACTTACAAACTGATGTAAAAAGTACCGAAAGAAGTTTTGTTTCCAATTTAGCACCCAAAATAACGCCTTATTTTAAGTTTTATTGATATTTTTTAAAAGAGCGCAAAATCAATTTTTTGAAATGTTTTACTATTTTTTGGAATGTAGCACCCAAAATTACCCTAAAGTAAATTTTGTTACGAGTTTTGTTAATATTTTTGAAGGTGAATTGAAAATGTTTGAATTTTTATTATATTAGTTCAGGTTTAAAAATAAATTCAATAAATTAAGTTAAAGTTAATGTTTAGGTAATAAAGAAATATCTAGATTAGATGAAAAAAAGGTCAAGCTGACTTGAAATCATATAACATTTACATGCTGTGTTTGCAGCGTTGGACTTAACCACAGCGATGGGTTCAGGACCAACGGTTTGAGGAATAGGAGTAGCAGGTTTTGCGGAAGTGATCAATTATGTATTTATCGTGGAGGATTCCGGAACATCAGTAGTTGCAGAAGTAGCTGTAGCAGCGGTAGTTGTAGGAGTGGTAGTTGTCGCAGCGGTAGTTGTTGGAGTGGTAGTTGTCGCAGCGGTAGTTGTAGTGGTAGTTGTGGTAGTGTGCTTGTGAGCCTTCTTATTAGAACCTTTCTTTGATTTTTTCATGGTACGAAATTTCATAGTTGGAATTTTGACATTGGGCAACTTAACTGGTTTGGAAGCAGTATCATTGTCATTGCTTATAGCGTTAGAATCGTCGTACGTGTTGCAGGGGTCAATTTTTGCTCCCATGATACTATTGTCTTCGAGAGTATTCTCACAACCGCTCACAAATAGTCCTCCAATAATCGAGTTTTCATTAATCGAATATTTATTTCCTTTAATTTCCACCTTGCCTTTTAATGAGTTAGAAAGTAATTTTCCACAACAAGAACTATCAGGTATCGTTAAGGCGTTCTTTTGAGCAGCTACTGAATTGCCTACGAATCTGTTGTTATTACCACCTTGTAAAAGAATTCCGGAAGCCTCTGAATTCACTGCAAGATTAGTAATGTTGTTTTTGTCCCCCTCAATTATTAATCCATCCGTAAAAGCAACAATTGAGAGATCCTCCAATTTGTTAAAGTCTCCTGTCACTTTTAATGCCATTTGTGCTTTTTTAAATCCGAACTCCCTCAAGATCCAATAATCTCCAGTAACTACTAACCCTGCATTCTTGCCGATAATCTTGGAATGCTGACCGTCCTCGGTTACTCCTACTATTGTTATTGGGTCTGTATTGGTACCGCTTGCTGAGACATTAAAATCTCCGAGATAATCTTTAGGCAATAGATTGATTTTGTCACCAGGTTGGATAGAGTCCAATGATTCTTGTAATTCTGTGGAGTTGGCAGGTTGGTACTCAACACAGGTCACCTGGTGTGAGAGAAGAAAGATGATAGAATTAAAAGTAGTGGTTATAGCGAGTAATTCCATTACACGATGTGCAGAGTAAGTTGGTAATCCTCTATTCCAGTTCGTTGTTTAGGCTGGAAAGTTATAGGAACAAAAATTATTGCCATCGTTATCTCTACATTAACACAAGGGTTCATCTCTGGTATTTGATTTGTATTCAATTCTTGTCGTAGCTTCTCAATTAGTAGGGGGACCCGGTCGGCTATATCAAATTCTCACAATATAACCCATGATTATATTGTATATTGTAATATTATAGTGAAATCTTGTATTTTCAATAGGTTCAGATTAGGACCTATATACATGCCAATTTCACACTGATTTAGTCCCCTCAGTTTTTTACCCGGTTTTACAATTGAGAATTACGTAGGCAAGTACATATAATATTAGTAATATATTATTCAGGTTTTTACGTAAAAAAGTTGAGTCACGATGTCCGTATGGATATATTATTAACAAAAGTTTCCAGTATTTACAGTTTCTCATATATTTTGATTTATAGCACTGTTTATTTCACAGTGTATATTTCTATATACTAGGCAAACTGTTAGGTAATGCGCTTGTAGACAATGTAGAATTAATTGCACTAACTAATGTTCATTTTGAAAGTCAGCAGAATAGGGAAGTAGTATGTGTCCATTCAATTCATGCAAAATAGGTTAATGTAAATACAATGTACTATTGTACATCTTTAGTATTTGTAAGCTATGATGTGTGCACCATTCTACATGCATTCATATATGAAACATTAATTATATAGCTTGTAGGAAATATCAGCTAGCCTGAACTAGGTCGGTGGTTTAAATAAGAATATAAATACAATTATATACCTACTAAATAAATACAAATATAACGTGTGCATACTACATACGGCTACAAGTACCCTGCGCAAAATAAAGAATTAATATTGCTTTATTTTTAGTGATGCACATCCTTGATAATAGCATTTATAATTCTATTTCAAAGCACTCTGATTGCCAAGTATGAAATTGTATTCGTTTTGATCAGAAATAGACATGTTGCTGTTGTACAGCAACCCTTGTACTATTATTAGTGTAAATTCGGAAAAATTGATAATGTCTCAACGAAAACAAATTTTCTAACCACGCACTCTTAAAGACCAGCTCAAATACAGCATTTATTCCACGAAACTTCTAAATTCATAACGCCCCACAGAACATTTATACGGATATAATGTTTTTCAATATCATTTATTTAAAATCATTTAGAATAAAATTTAAGAACCGCTATCGACTTTTACGTATATAATGCATGTAAATTAAGGAGTTTGTATCATATGCGTTATTAATTATTTGGTAAAGTAATCTGTCTAGGTAGGTACTTTATGTGTATGCAGGCATTGTGAATACTTGTACACAAAGTGTGCGTAAAGTGTAGTGGTATCAAGAAAATAGAAATAAAGACTCCTAGCGAATTGAAAGCTATACTTATCAGAGGTGCGACCGAACAGATTTTTTTGTTAGTTCGGTTCGAAAAATTTCATGTTGGGTTCGGTTCGGGTTCGGCACGCTTATAAAAATAATGTTCGAGTTCGGCCAGAAAAAAATTCTGTTTGATTCGGTTCGAGAAAGTATGGTCTTATGCCTCATGTATACATATTACTCAGAATGTGATAAAATCGATTATAAAACTACATATTCTGAAATACCTGAAATCTGAAATGGTAACTGGAGTTAATTTGTTATTCAAACCAAATAATTATGTATTCAAGTTGAGACCGAACAGGTTTTTTATGTTCGAGTTCGGTTCGAACAAATTTCTGTTCTGGTTCGGTTCGGGATTTGCTCAAAATTCTTGTTCAGTATTAGGGGCCGAACCGTGAACATGTTAGGTTCGGTCTCACCTCTAATACTTATATGTTGAATACCAACGAAAAGATTTCAAACATCTCTGGCCCTTTATGACAATAAATTTTCAAACTTCTACCTACACACTTAAGAAGATGCATAATAAGTAATTTGTAATAAAAGGCGTTTGCTTCAGTTTAATGCAAATTGTGTGAATCACAGTTCTCCTATAAAGTGCTTGGTTTGGTGCATTGCTTTTGCTTCATATAAGTTTTCTGTTTCTTGGAAGTCGTAAAGCCAATGTAGCATACATATTACCATTTGTTGCTCTCAAGGAATCGTATAAGGAAAATATTGTAGGCTCAGCGGGAGGAAAGTTTCAAGTATACTTACCCAGTAAACGTACGTACTCCAAAGATAAGCTTTAAATGTTTTTCGAGAATAATTTCTCATTCGTCTAGATGTGCCTCGGATGCCCAGTTTTATTTCCTCCTGTAGGTAGATGCTCTTCATAATTACATAACTACTACACTTTTGCAGGCATAATAGTATTTTATTTTTCAGCCTTTTTCTAGAACACGATCATTATTATCTTAACATCATATTATACAATAATGTTTAATAATTTGATGATGAATCAAAATTAAAGAAAATGTGCATCAGTTCACATGTCCTCCACTTAAGCAAAAATTCAGATATGAAGAATACAGCTGCGTGAAAGTAGGGAATTTAGCCAAATGTAGCATTTGCAGTCAAAGCAAGTGCGAGACAGGTATTTCTGCTTGTACCAGGTAATCTTCAGCTATTCAAGTCCGTGTGACTTTGCAGACCACTTCTTTGTTGCGTTTGTCTCTGTGGAACGGAAACTTGTTATGAGTTGATGTTCTTACTCACCTCTAAAGAGTAAACACTTAAATGTCTATCATCATGCGCACGACTACTACTGAAAAATTTACGAACGCTGTAATTACTACCTAGTGTTGTCACAAGAATATATTATTACATACGACCGTTCTTTTCCAAGGAATGCATTTCGCACTTTACTTAGCGTACCTAATGAAATTCTTCTAGTTGTAGTCACCAGGCAGATCAACTTTACTTTATGTTTGCTTTGCTCTTGTTTTCCTTCGGCGTGTATATAGAAAACAAGAAAAATGGGAATGCCCTGCTCTAAGCTTAACTTGTAATTGTAATAACTTGAAATGTCAAAATGCATAGAAAGGGGCGTATTGTTAGCATTTTTTAATACTAGATTCTATATTAACACTACCATGTGATGTAGCAGTTTTCAATTACAAGAATCTCAATTTGAATTATCACCTGCATCTTAAAAAGAATTGTTTAACAATGCCTTTGTTATTTTTTTTTCTCTCTCTCTCTCACTTGTATATATGTGACGAATCAATAGCACGTTGTATTCTTCATCTCTACTAAGGTAGTTCTAAATTGACCGTTGTTTTACATGACATGTTTATATTCTGCCCCTTCAAACCATGTTGTGTGTTTTTAATGTGAGAATGCATATTTGAGTAAGCAGTATTTCTATGAATCATGCAAATAGTTTTGACAGTTGAACTGAAGGAAATGCGTCACAGAAGAACATTCAGGTGGCCTTGTGAGTAATTCTACTTAAAATTCATCTCACACAAGAACAACCTTGAAATGTAGTTCATCTGAAAAAAGCGAAGAATCTCTTTGGTGAAAGATGACGAGTTTGTTTACATCAGTTGCTGCCCGATCCTGCACACAACATAATCCTTATAATACTTAATCACTTCACTTCTTTTCTATGCAATCCATGTAACAAAACTACGATACAACTTTAGTTGGTCTAACTACTGAGAAAACAAATAACTGACCAATATTTGAAACATATATTGAATAATTACTTGGGGAAAGGATATCGACATAATCCCTTTCTGTAATCCTATACTGTAAACTGTATATCAGACATTCAGGGAGATTTTCTAGGAAAGTCGTAATATTTCATGTTGATATTTACAAAATACTGCATGATATACATACTGTGCCTATAATACTGTTTACAAATATCAAATTTTGATAACTCTCTATTCTTAAAGTGCTATTTCCCTTCACATTCACTCTGTTAGTTGTTCAGATTAATGTTTCGGCATCAACGTAAACATCATGCCATATCTAGTCAATTTATAGGAAATTCTAACTGCCATAAAGTGGTAATCAAATTTCATGCATAATAATATATATACAAATGTAGTAACTATATTTCCTAAGTATATATATTACTCCCTAAATATAAGTCGTTGTAAAACGTACCAACAACCATTCGACCCTTTGTATTTTCACTGAAAAATGAGCTTGTTGATTGTAATATTAAAGGACGAGTTAAAAATTAAGGTTGAAGTCGCTTTGAAATAAAACCCGTCAGTGTTGCACACTGATGGGCTTTTATTTATTCATTATACGATGTCATATGAGCTATTAAATATCTGTACAAAAGAAAGTTTTATTTAAGTAACCGATTTTCTATAGTTTCTCACTTCCATAGATTTCTCCAATATCTGTGAAATATCTACATGTGTATAATATTTTATAAATTATTGTATTGGTGCACAACATAGCAATTCACCTTTTAGTCTCAAACCCATAATTTGCTGCACGAGCTTCAGACTTTTTAGAATTTCTTGATGAGATGGGATTTGAGATGAAAACTTAAACATATACCGTGATTAGACCTACTGCTTCGCTTTAATTGACCTTCATTCCCATCTCTATTTCCTGCACTTTTGGGTTTATTAAAATCGTTAATTTGACCCCCGGCTGCAGCCCATTATAATGGACGTTGCTCCAACCAAGTTTTCTTTTTGGTAATGGGCTGCAACCGCGGGTCAATTTTTGAAATTACTAAACCCCTGTTTTGGGGATTTCTCGTAAATCGACAATTTATGGAAAAAATGAAATATATAAAATTCTCCTCTACGTAAAGTAAGCATATTTTGTGTCCATTAAATTTTCGAATTTCGCTTTAATTTACAAGATAAGTAATTGGTCAACTTTGCCCTGACTTAAGTCCGAAGTCAAAAATAGTTCACCAAAATCGTCCTACTCAAACTGGCAGAGCGTATTCTAAATATTTAGAATGTAAAATTTAATTTTCTATGTAAAAAACTAAAGCGGCGATGAAAAGGTGTTTTCTCAACTTTTTCATCTAGTATGTTTAATATTTTTAATATTACATACTGTTTTATCTATATAAAAGTCCTAAGGAAATCTGCATTAATTCCTTATGGTTTTGCTAAGTGTAGTTATTAAATCCTGAAGGGAATACTTGGGAAATACATAGCATTTTCCTTTGCACTACCAGTCGATGTAATCAAATACTACAGAGTAAAATCGTTTTCAATCATGAAATGTACAGCGGGTTACATATCGAGATTTTAGTTATTTCTCAAATAGTTCGTGGCACTCACCAGGTCCGAAGTCAAATCAAAAGGTCATACGCAAATACTCTTATATCTCAATGTTTACAAATATAAGCGTCTGGAGTTCGGACTATAACCAGCACAAAATCGAAGCTCACAATTTATTTTAAACATTTATTCATTTAATTTAAATGTGGAGATAAATTGTGTGGGTATTATAATGCAATAAAACTTAAATGTTTGTGTCGAAAAGTCAGTTACTACATGGTAATGTTGATTTCGTATGAATAAGTATATGCAAAAGCCCGTAGAGTAAAACTCAATTACTTTGTAAATTTAGGTTGCTCTAAATATAGTCCATTCATCGAATTTTCCAATACCTATATCTCATTACATAACTGCCTCACTGTGCGATGAACGAGTATTTATTTAATTTAATCAGTCTACCTTCACAATAAATTTCATTACACCTTTAATACCAACAAATCAATTTGATGGTTGACAATATGTCACATTTTTATTCAAGTTTGAAATTGTTAAAACCGTCAATATCTGTATTATGACTTATTACGAGATTTAAACGTTTGAATGAGGTGTACCGACATTTTCGGTGTAATGAGGTATCCCAGCCTTATTATATTGAATTTACACAATCATTCTGCATCTTCATAGGTTTGTGTTTTGGATATGACGTGAGTGGGAGTATCATCATACCTATATGATATATAGGTATGAGTGCTTTAGTCAAGAACTACTTGTGTGTCTGAGTGAAACAGAATTTCAAAGGAAACAGAAAAAAGAAGTAAGAGGTGAGAATGTAAATGCAATAACAAATTCTTCAGTAAACTTTTTCTTTGACACAAATTTTATACTTTGTGAATTATCCATTCTTTGTTCCATTATAATAGTGTTTATGATTTCGCGATAGGTATAATGTAAGAGAGCTTGTTTCGTGGTAAAAAACGAAAATGAAATGTAAAATTATGTGCTATTTTTACCATTTTCAAATAATCAACAGCTTTCTCCCTATTCTTGTCTTTTATTATCCGATATGGATTTTGTTTGAAACAGAAAATCCCAACCATCCCCGAAATTTGTATGCAGCACTGGCTATCTTGAATGAATGTAGGTTTCTATGTATTTCAAAAAAAAAATGCTTACTCACAAACCACGATTTGACTTTCATGAAATTTATGGCTACCTATATATTTATAAACCTTTGTGCTTTCATACAATTACCAGAAGTGACCGTTAAAAACCTGGACACATGCAGGGCAGGTACGCACTGTTCGTACCTGCCCCTCATGTTTCCCGGTTTTTAACGGTCGCTTCTGGTAACTATATTTCAGTATCTAATAAATAAACCCAGAAATACTATTTTGCAAGCTAAAACTATTTTTAAGTATTTTAATACCTAAACATAAAAATGGTGGTACTGGTATACGCCAACGTAATGAAAAAAGGCTTCTATAAGTCCGTAATACAATTCACTCTCTACCCAATAATAATGTTTGGGATACACAAGTCAAGCTAAAATGCAAAGCAGTAATATTACAATTTCTATTGTAAAAATAGTATATTATCGTAAATATAAAGCATATACCTAATTAATGAAGGCATAATAAATAATATTTGCGAGGATCTCTGAACGAGGGTTTTGTGTGTTAAATACATTATTATGATTTACACTTAATGTTATATTTATATAGTAAGCCTAGTCTACATGTAATGGACTGACAGGTCCGTAGCCAGGGGACTGCATTTGGGTGCACATGCACCCCCAGAATATATGATTATGGTAATAAAAGTCGGAAATTTTTTAGCTCTAAGCGCTAATTGGATGTAATTTTCTGTGAATTTTACCTAAATTGCCTCGCTTTTTTTCTTGCTACGCACAATTATAGGCTCATGTATACCACATTTACTAAGATATTGCCGCCAGATCTCTGTATAGAACCGTGTCGTGCACCCAAAACTCATAATTCTAGCTACGTGCCTATGGACTGAAGGTGATATTGAAATTTGGAATATTTTATAATACGGGAGTTGTCAAATATAAAGAGAAAGCACAGTAAAGTCTAAACTGGAGCATAAAGTGGAAACTTTTGAGGTTTTTCACCGCAAAGCCATAGAGTAAAAGCTGAGTGTGGAGTGAGTTCACGTATTCATGCATAGGCGATACCTGAACACATTATGACGCATACAGCAGAGTTGAAAGCACCAAGATGTTTATCATTGAACCCAGAGAAGGCAACTAAAACTGGACCTGGAAGTCACATTGAAAAAGTTGTTTACACACACCTCTTGCTCTTTATTGCTGCAACACACCTTCATGCAATGCTAGCACAATACAATCTTTGTATGTAGGCGTTCTGGATTTGAAAAGATGGGATGTGGATATGATGTGAAGTGAACAAGAAGAGAAATACGTTAAGCGTCTGTCTGTTCTTCTTTGGAGCATCTGTATCACGGCTGTATCTAGCGGCAGGGCACTAGAGCACATGCCCTCCGCCCAGAAATCTAAAAAAGAAGAAGGTTATTTTTGGTTCAAAAATAACCACA
This sequence comes from Pogonognathellus longicornis, assembly GCA_034694085.1. Classification (NCBI taxonomy): domain Eukaryota; kingdom Metazoa; phylum Arthropoda; class Collembola; order Entomobryomorpha; family Tomoceridae; genus Pogonognathellus; species Pogonognathellus longicornis. The sequence goes on from JAQFYB010002429.1 coordinate 18,990, forward strand.
ATTTTTTTCGCTACGAGCGAATTTAATACGTTTAGGTTGATTTTGACTCAATTTAGCACAATTTTTTCGTGCTACGCGAGATTATTGTCATATAAAATAAATTTTTTACCTTGGGAGCTCACCCCGAAACTAAATCCTGGATACGGCCTTGATCTGTATGGATGTTGTTCTGTTTTCACTACTGTTATGATCTGTGTACACACAGACGCATACATTATGCATGTATTCCTCAACTCAATTTACTTTGGGAGCATCCACACAGCCACTATACTACTACAAAATGTACACAAAATGAAATGGGTAGCTATACTTTTCTTATTATATTTTGTTTGTGGTGGAGTCAACAAAAAAGTACGTACACAGACAAAAGCTTCTCTAAACTTATTTCATTCTTCATAATATTATTATTACTTTTCAGTTCCACTTTTATATTAATATCATAGCTCTCTACTGCCTTTAATCCCCTTGTGCTTACAAAAATACAGGTGGAAAGATAATAATAGCTTTCTCTGTTACTATTATGTACTTGTAGCATTTTTCTCTAGTGCAGTATTTCATTAATGTCTATTATATAATGGGTGTCTATCCTGGCGCAGAGTAAAAAACAATTGGGAGCTAAATTAAATTTTCGTAAAAATACAATAAACGTAGAAAACAAAATATGTGTCGCTGCTGCAAACAGAAATCCACTAAAAACTTAAAGTATTATCGACTATATATGTCACATTGACATATATAGCTCCAGCTTGTTTGGCATCTTGAATTCAGGTGCCCCAATATTTCTGACTCGCATTTATGTCTGCGGTTTCATTTCCCATGTAGACCAACGTGCAACAAATAAATAGCATGCAGTATTTAAACCTCTCGGTTTTTTAACAAAATAACTTTCGTTTTCCTACTCCTGATATTTTGTAAGAATGGAAAGCAGCCTTGAATATGTTTCTTGCATTTTGACGAGAGATCTTGAGCGGCTCCACGCGACACTTTTACTTGAAGTAGGTGTAGTGCATGTATTGACATGTATATATCGAATTAATGTATGTAATTCAATTCAATACTTTTTTCGTAACTGTCATAAGAAAATAGATAGCAAATATCGAATATAGGCATTCATACAGATATACTTAGTATTCCAGATATAGATTACAGGATAAAAGACATGGCGATAGCCTTGTAAAGCCATTGAAGTGTCTCCAATGTGTGGAATATAAATGTACTTCAAACTTGTTCGCATATAGCGGTCTCATTTTATGAATATATGTTGAGTGAGGGCAGAAACAATGGCACTGTTGTTTGAACACCGTCATATAATGCTATACCTACATTTTTATATGGTATAGCATGAAGGTGGTAAGTACGTGTAGTACACTTCAGAATACACGATATGAGCAGTAAAAGGAATTTTCATTCACAATGTGCAACTGTACAAGTACGACATAACGTTTGTAAGTGTACATAATAATATGTATTTCGTTGCGACACTATATGGTATATTAGATATTGAATGCAAAAACATGTTGTATCCACATGTGCAGTGTAATATATGGAATTGTATTTGTTAGAGGAACTATACAGTGCAACAACGTGCTACAGTGTCCTTACAGTGCAATAATGATATCTCGTTTACAAGCTGCATAGAGATGAGATGAGGACAGATCTGCAAAAGAAAGGAAGACAGAGGGTGGCAATAGGATTTCGAATGAATAGAGCTACGTCTCAATGACGGCAATTTGATTGTGGCTTCTGGTCTGACACAGTTTGCCGCATTCTTTGGCTAAAAACAGAGGTGAATTGGGGATTCGACACTGCTGAAATAAATGGCTGAAAGGTGGCTCATGAATCTACAGAATAACCACACACTCAAATGTCTGCCTCACCTTATACCTTACAAAATGTACGTTGTGGCTCTTTATTTATGTTCAGTTGTACACTTCCAGTTCCAGTATTTCTAGTATTGCCTACATTCATATATTCTATTGCTTTCTGATGTACTAAAACCGTCAGTAGGTGTTATTATATAATAATAACTCATTGTGTTCATGGAGTAAAGTTTGGACCTTTCGTTTTTTAATTTCCTTGTAGGTACATTAAATATTGACAGGAGTTTTTCAGTTACGAAAATTTTAAAAAATGATGTTTTACTAAGTAATATTATGTAATAAAATGGCAAAAGCAAATCTTTGGATTATATAGTTTGATGGTTTAGCTTAAAATGGTTTAAAGTTATTCATTTCATTTTAAAATGAGGTGGTTTGAAAGGCAATGTAAATAAAAATAGTAGCAAATCAAAAACAACATAAAAACATGTCGTACAATTAAACATTAAAAACTATTACTGTAGGTTATGTATTAATTTCAATCAGTGGCGGATCCAGGATTTATAACAGGGGGGGTTTTGAAGGAAATTCCAGTAAACATCGGTGAATATAATAGATATTTAACCGCATTGAATAATTTTTGATTTTTATCTAGTGTAAACTGAGATATAACAGGGGGGGTTTGGACCCGTAAAACCCGTATGTAGATCCGCCACTGATTTCAATGGCCTAAGCTGGAAAAATAATAGTATTGGGTTATCAATAATAAAAAGGATGTGAAATGGAATCAAATAAAATGGCAAAGGACAATGACACTTTTTAGATAATCAGATTGTAAGTCAAAATATGAAAACGGCTTGAGATTTTTATAGTTTGATAAGAGAAAGAACAAAATGAAGAGATAAATAGATGCTGTCTAGAAATAAGGAGCTAGGAGTTGAATAGGGTATGCGTATGAGCAATAAATTGATTCGTCGTATTTTAGGCAAAGCAAGAACAGCAGTTTATATAAATCTACAAAAATTTGCAATTCTCTCTTTCGGTGTGGGAAGCAAAGAGAGGATGTTTCATTCTTGATCTCTCTCAAGGTTTCTCTGCCCAGGCAGTCGGCACTCGCTCAATTCAGCCAAGTCAGCGGAGACCAAGTCAGATGAGACCTCAGACTAGGCAAACAAATGGGTTGACAAAGTTGACATTGACTAACTTGTAGGAAGGTGAAGTCCAGTATGTTGAAGCTTTGATTTGATGTAGGTTTATACTAGAGGTGTCAACCCCAACCCTATGGTTAACACCGACATTGCGGTTTATATGGAGTTGGTGTCGAAGCCTAAAAAGTTTGGGATAGAATTGGGGTCGGTGTAGAAAAGTTCGTTTGGGGTTGAATAATTTACAAATTCGTTTTGAAATTATACCATACAACTGTAGTCCGGTAGAGCTAGAATCATTCATTAATATCATTACTTAACAGAAAAGCAACCTTTTACAAAGATATATTTATTTTTTGACGCACGACGCAGTCAAATGCTCATTAATATGTTATAATGCTCATTAATCGTTATTACTGAGCATTAATATGTTATAATGCTCATTGACCGTTATTACTGAGCATTAATATGTTATAATGCTCATTAATCGTTATTACTGAGCATTAATATGTTATAATGCTCATTAATCGTTATTAATGAGCATTAATAACTATTAAGTGGTGTATTCTGATTTAATGTAATTTAAATGTTGTCATTTACAATCATTTACAATTTAAGTTAAAGATTTTAAATTTACAATTTTGCTTTTGTGGGAAGAGGTTGGGGTTCTATATCATCTTGCACTTGTGATTGGGGTTGTAAAAAATATTAGTCTAGATTATGGGGTTGGGGTTGAAAAAAGCCCACCCTATCAACACCTCTAGTATACACATTTATACCTGCATACATAGCTCGGCGGTATCAAGTGTCCACACACACACTTTCCACTCTGAGTGTGTCACCGACTAGTACACACACTAACCACACACTCAACACTGAGTGTATTGTTGCTCACACACTGACCACACACTCAACTCTGAGTGTATTGTTGCTCACACACTGACCACACACTCAACTCTGAGTGTATTGTTCCCCACACACTCTCCACACACTCACACTACACTATGTATTGCTACACACACTCAAACCCAACTTGAACCTATAGAGTGGTAGTGTGGGCCCACTTTCTCGACCACTCACACTCGTTTGAGCGTAGGGGTGCCGAGCCATGTGTGCAAATATTATTATAATATTTTTATATTCACATATAATATATTTTATGTACATATATTATTATTATAGTATTTTTATTCGCATATAATATTATAATTATATTATATGTGCAAATATATACTGAAACTGTAAACACTCTGCCGCTTTATAACAAGCGGGATTTTGTGGAGGAGTCGTTTATATGGGTAATTTTTTAAGCGTAGACTGGATTTCCTTTGTCAAAATTTATGTGTGTCAATATGCCTAATAAATTGTCACCGGAAGTGGAAGCGGCCATAAAAGATTTTTCTGAAACCGAATTTCGTTCCCGTGAGATCCATGAGGTGTTAAAAGTTCAAAATATGGCTATTTTCGAAAGAACATTTATGATGGAAAATCAATACAGTTTACGACTAATAAATAATACTGTCTGTCTGTTTATATGCAATCTAAGTATTTACATGCTTAACTTTCTGAAATTTAACAAATTTAAAATAGGGGTTTAACTTGAAGTTGTATTGCTGTAAAAGTGTATTGTGCACACACACTCAACTTTGAGTGTGTTGATCACACACTGACCACACACTCAACTCTGAGTGTATTGTTGCTCACACACTGACCACACACTCAACTCTGAGTGTATTGTTGCTCACACACTGACCACACACTCAACTCTGAATGTATTGTTGCTCACACACTGACCACACACTCAACTCTGAGTGTATTGTTCCCCACACACTCTCCACACACTCACACTACACTATGTAATGATACACACACTCACACCCAACTTGAATCTATAGTGTGGTAGAGTGGGCCCACTTTTTCGACCACTCACACTCGTTTGAGTGTGTGGGTGCCGAGCTATGCCTGCATATAACATTTCCTTCTTACCTACATGGCATTTACCAACATACTTAGCATTTTAATGCACAACTTTACTGAGTTTCTGTCCACAATCTCATACATACTTGGCCCAAAAATAAGATATTGTGATGTAAATGTCCGACAAATGTGTAAACACAAATACGAGTTTAAGGTTATAAATTGTTTTCGTATGATGTATGAATGGGTGTTAAATGCAATGCATTGTAGAATTTGCAACAAAAGCAGAAAACATTGGTGAGGATGAAAACAAATCGATGTGGACTACTTTAATGCACCATGTGTGGTGAAAATAAATGAAAAGCATAAGTATAAAAACATTTTGTTTGTTGTGTGTTTTCAGAATGTTCGATGCACGGAACAAGTTTGTTTAGGAAGTATAGTTTCTTTTCCGAGCTCTAAACCGAATTCTGGAACATGTCGGCCTGCAGAAGAAGTCAAGGGACTCGCCAAAGACTTTTTCGACCAATACTACACCTCCATCAAAAGGTTTCAGATTTATACCAATAAAATATTTTATATGTGCACAGACATATAGGGTCTTCAATAAGTAACGATATGTGCATTAGCCCTACTCAAACTCCCACACTCGCCTATGCATTAAATCGACAGTCTGCTAGTATTTGTCCTACTCATTTTGCGTTCTCAAAAGAAATATCAAAAATGTGTAACTGCAGGTGTAAAACAGT
>JAQFYB010002430.1:0-24616 GCA_034694085.1 Pogonognathellus longicornis
CGTATCGATAGCTCATCGTATCGATAGTTCATCGTATCGATAGCTCATCGTATCGATAGATCATCGAACCGATAAACTCTTATCGATACATCGATAATCAGCATTAGGTTGCATAATGTACCTTAATTTTATCTACCTACATTCTACATTAACCTACCAAATTAATTGCATATGACGATCTAAAATTATTAAACGAAAACAAGTTATAATTAATAAATTAACAGACAGTTCCGACTATAAAATATTTCAATCTACTTCTGCTCAAAATCAATTTGCCCCCCCCCCCCCCAAAGTGGTATTGTACGAAGATTTGCATGCAAAAGGTTCTTTAATTAGCTCGCTAGCAAAAAATGTTCTAGATTGATGCAAACTCAATTTCAACAACAAAGTCCAATCTGTATGTTTAAAAGGAGTGTAAGTTTTACTTTTTCATTTCATACAAAAGGGATTCCTTCATGTTAATTTTGGTTATATTTTACACAAGAAAATTACAGAAATCATAGCTCCGGTGTAACTGCTCGGTTCAGAAATGACGGTTCTTGCTTCAATTTTGAACCTCTTCGGAGAAAAGTAAGTTCTTTTTGTTTTTGCAGGATCACCTAATGATTTCCTGGACTTATTTGACGGAATGTTCTTCACAAATGCTCATCTTATGTATTATCCCACGGGGAAACAATGTGCTATCGTTTTATAAAAATAAATTTGATATGGAAATTGATAGAATAGGAGGACGAGTTCATTCGGTACGTAAAGGACCCGAACTCCATTATCGTCACCACTACTACTACCACCAGTATGACCAGTACTACACCTAAATCAAATATTATTAGTACCTCTCTTTGTAGTCCTTGTCCAGCTAGCCAGATAACTGTTACAACCAGCAATAATAGTCCAGCTAGCATTTTCACCACCAGCCATATTAGCCCAGCTAATATTGTTATTACCAGCACCATTCCTAGTCCAGAGAGCAACACTAGGGCCAGCAGCATTGGTCTAATTATCATTGCCAGCACCCCCGGAATTAGTCCAGGTAAGATTATTTGTACTAGCAGTACTATTCCAGATACTATCAACCGAGATAACATTGTTAGTACTATTTTATAATAAAACAACTAGACACAGAATTAATTGCACAACACAATTGAAATCTAATTCCTACACTGTACTATTAAGCAGCATTTATACCTTTCCTAATCCTATCATTTTCAAATCCTAATCACGAAAACGGGGAGTTGAACCCACTTCACCAAATGGGATCGTGATTAAAAAATGATTAAAATGATCAGTTGTCACTGGCGATACAGTATATTGATTTGGAAATGATATGGTTAGGAATAGAGCTTAAAAGTTTTTAGAAAAACATCTGAAAAACATCTATGTTACAATAAACCTGTGGTTCGACACATAAAATCGTTTGTACACTCTGAAGTTAAACCTCTGTACATTCAAAAGGAGTAAAATTGGTTAGCAGTTTTTGATATTATTAGGCGATGAGTCTGTTTTAGACAGACTGACAAGACAAACCATTTTCTGTATTGGGGTAACGAATGAAATACCAGGAAGGACGACTGTGTTAAAATAAAACAAGGCTTGTTGTACACAACTGTAAGGTAGGAGAATACAAAACGTAACTCATTTAGCATTTCCATCAAGTTGGCTGAAACCTCTCTCATTTATCATGTATATCTCATTGCATCAGTATCAACTTCATTTGTAATCCTCCACACTGCCACATAAAGTGAATACCCGCATACCATTACACTTCCCTAATCTGTATACAACACAGTGCCAAGATTTTCCTACCAAATTCATAACACATAGCACTCCATGTACTTTTCTTGTGTGTTACATTATGAGTTTCTTGATTCTGATATTGAACATCCCCCTTCCATTATAAATGTCACCTATATATCAAAGTTAATAAAGTGTCATTTACCTCATGGAGGCATATAGAAGTGCAAATCTAAATAGCACGGCTACAGTCTAGCAGACTATCACACCTTATCATCATCATGACCTGTATATAACTTACTGCCTCATCATCCCTCCTAAAGTTCACTCCTAAGGTTACGCAAAATTAATGCAAACATTCTTGGCAAAGAGCAAATGAAGAGCTGTGTACACATTGTACACATGGCACAGTCATACACACAACCACTCCATTCAAGTCCATGATTTCTTCCACTAGAAAAACTTCGCCAAAGTACTCCCACTTACCTAATACTGCCAGGCACACATACTTTACTACATCAGATATTACTTGACTACATTAGATAACACTTTACATGATATATTTTAATACATATATCTGTACCTAGGTACTAGGTATATAAATACATACAGCCATATTTATACCTTGGTGTATGTATATATAGCCATACTTATATCGTATAAATATTATTATGCATATTATCTTCATACATTTCATCATAGGCATAGCCAAGATTTGGTTTCGGGGGAGAGGGGCAAACTCAAAACATGAGGCATATAATTATAATATGTGCTCATTTGCAAAAGAGCAAAAATTGCAAAAATGAGCAAGGGCAAAATAACCTATTTTTTCCGGATTTCGGGTGGGGGCAATTGCCCCTTGCCCTACCTTTGGCTACGCCAGGGCATTTCATACGACTATATATAAAATATTCACCATCTCTCTAATGATCCCACTCATCTGAGCAACTACATACCTATAAGTTGTGCTTGTTATGGCATATGGACTGAACACCACTACCAACTACACTATAGGATCACTGCTAAAACTAATGTAATTCCATGCCCACGCTACCGGAAGCAAATTCTTCGTGCAGAAGTGAATCCATGAAATCAATATTTAAATACTTGAGTATTCATATAATGGTTGTTAGGTAGATAGATAGATACATTATATCCATTATCCTGTAATAGATGTATTAACAGCAGGATGATATTACTACATTATCACCGTAGCTTCATTATTTCAAGTGTAATGGATAGCTGAGAAAGGAATTTGCTTTGGCATCTCTGTTCGTCTTCCATCATTTGATTACTTTGTGTTTCAGTCAGCCTTTTATCGCAGTCAAATACTGATAGAAGCTCTACTGAGTTGAGTATGTGTGTGCCCACCGTGTAATTAAAACGAGAAAAGTGTGGCTTGGTTTTACAATGTGTGATCATGCTGTGTACCTACCAATACTCACTGTTTGTAAATATTAGTGCCTCGAACAACTAAAGGTATATACATCACCTCAATAATGTAAGACGAATTCATTAGTCGCTTGCTTCTTTCCTCGCACACACAGGATACAAGCACAATACAAACAGATTTATCAGATGAATTCTCTTCCTTCCATTCAATTCAGAATTATAGTAACTCAGAGTACCTACTAGCACTTTGATTGAGATGTGTGTGTGTATGTGTGTGCAGTTCTTCGTACAAAAATAATAGCAACAGTATATAAAGATCTATGGCATTAATCAAACAACTATTTATTTCTATCCACAGCAAAAATCAAGAATGAAGCCACACAAGTATCTAAGAACTGGTGTGATGTATATTTACAATGCTACAATAGATCAGGTTAAGTTACGCCATGTGAAGCCAACGCAACGGAAAGATTTGTTCATACATGATTTGATTCCGAGTTGAATGTAGTCAGGCAGCTTTCCTAATTACTAATTAGTTGAGCGAAGATATTCATTCCTGCATAGAAGTATTTGTACACAGAGCTCAGGCAGTAAGTAGTGTGGTGAAATGAGCCTACTCTCTGCTCCACTACAGCTATATGTAGCCATAGAAAAAACCAATAAATTACAGCGTGTAACAGTGCAATGGATATATAGATATCTGGTTGAAAAAAGATTGTGTGTACTTAGTTAGACGTGTAGGTAACACAACGGCTCTTTCGTTCTTTTCTTTTTAAAGAATCTCAGTTTGTCGAACATGTGTATCATATTTCCATGAAATCTTTTGTGAGGATTGTATAGCAGAAAAATTCAAGCTGTTGACAATGATGAAGATTCTGTTGATGCTCTCATTCACAAGACGACGATGATGATGATGATGATTTAAAATCTCAATCTAGTCGTATTAGTGGGATAAGCGAATCGTATCAGTGTTATATAATGTAAAGACTGTAACAAGTTCGTTATTCTGCACTTCACTGCTCTACATTAGAGAATCAATCTTGGATTATATCTGTACTGTTGAATACCTAACGGACTTTCAACACAGAGAAATACTTCCGACAAATTCTTCCTTCAGTACATAATGTAGTTGCTCTAGTTGTAAATATCACTAGAAAACAAACTGCACATCTGAATGTAATATCTTTGGTATCTCTCTCTAGGGATATAGTTTTTCAAGAAAGAATACAAATATCGCTCTAGCTCCCTCATTAAAAACGGTAGCCGAGATAATAACTGAATAAATAGAGGATATCTATTACCAGTAGCAGGTGCTTATAGAAGAGTACCGCAAAATTAAGCCACGACTGATGATTGTGTCGTAGAAAAAGATAAGGATATTATTCTTACATTAAAATCATGGTTAAGTAATATCCTTGGGAAATGTGTGTATAATATAATATTGCTTAGGAAAAAGTTTTGATAACTACTCAGTCTAAGAATCGCATCGCATCTCTCCTACGCAAACAAACAGAAGTTTAGTTTCTCATGCCCTTCTTAAACTAGTACTCGGAGGAGGGTGTATTACACACAGCACACACACATACTAGTACTTCATTTAGCTATCACTACGTACATAAACTAAACTACTACTATTACTCTCAGCTTTCAGTTTACAGCAGCACAGGGCGAATGACCTCTTCCGCCTCAATTGCATTATGAGCATAGGTAAGAAGCTCTTAATGAAAAACAGAGATCACTAACTTACAAGAAATGGTAGTAATCAAAGAGGAAAAAAGAAATTAAGCTGGTCCTATGTCTCACTCACCTTTTCCAGCTTCACTACTCGAATCGATGCGCATCTAATCAAGTTGAGTGCAATATTACAGTACCTTACCTATACCTACGTAATTGTACAATACAACAATACAGCACTGACTGGACCAATAACGCTACATGTACACGCACCAGCTCAGGTATTGTATAAAGTAATCTTCCAATGGACCACGAAATGCTTTTGTAAAAATAGATTTCCCATTCTCTGCTTCGAAATCGGATTAAGGGAGTCCGCCTATGGACTATGGACTTTTCTCTGCACGTACAGAAGATGCAAGCTTGTCGGAGTCCTTAATTTAATTTGTGGGAAAGGAGAACCCACCTGATTGCGAGCATTCATACTAAAACATGAGTAATGAGTGTATTGACTACAGTCTGCCCTTGTGTCGTATTGTGTTACTACAACAGAACACAATGAGTGGGTCCTACTACTCCTATGCGACTCCTACATCAAAAAGACCACAGTATAACATTTATTAGTTACAATACGGATGTACTACACCTTAACTATTTCCACAGTACACGTAGGTACACCAAAATGTGTTTTATTTCTTTGGCTAATACAACTAAGTGCAAGTTACAGGCTACATTATCTTTGTAACTGTCAAAGCGATGCTTAATTGCGGGAAAACGACCGATCTCTTTCTCACAACCGAAACTGCATAGCCGATAATGTGTTTTTAATACATTTAACAACTCCTGAGGATCACACAGCTGTATCTTAAGTGTGCCGCCCTATCTGTTACATTAGGCAAACTCTTGAGCATTCTTTCTTAATGCAAGTGAAACAAAGTAAACAATAGTTATTATTATGTGTGATATATTATAATAATACTACGCATAAAAGACGTTACATTTATTTGTTGTCGCTTGCTTGATTTCACAATGTCCTGCCTGTGTGACTATCTCAGGTCGTAGAGGCAGCATTAAAGTAAAAACGTTTTAGTACGAACACACCTTTTCCTCCTACTGTACATAAACCTTTCCTATTTATTACCTGTGTTATGTTTGTAGGCAGAATTTCTTAAGACGCGTGAGGCAGGAACTCAGCAGTCGTCTCATGAGGAACATAACAGAATGACATTGTTATTACGTGAGTAAACAGTTGTAGTTATGCTGCATTGTTTTTGCTGCATGTTTATATCGCAGCAGACAATAAAAAAAATAAACTCAGGTGCGTTTATCAAAAAGTGAATCCATTTCTTTACTAATGTTTTGCCATTCTTCGTTTATAATCTTTGCATTGTCAGTTTGAAATGCAGCAGCTGTAACTTGCATGTCGGAAATGCTTCTAGTTTGTACGTTTAGCAGGTGTAGTGTGTGTGTGATGCTTTTATAAATACTGCACGATTTGAATGTAAGTGCGAGGGTTTTGTGCAATAATAATGAACATAATATTTATTATAAGTATGCCTGTAATAGAAAAGGTAGGTAGGTATATATTTTTGTTTACAACGGTTCCCGCAAATCAAGAGCACGTCCAGATCCAGCCTTCCTTGTTATATTTTATGCATGCAAGCAGCAAGAAGAACGTAAGAAAAAGGTTTTGAACGAGCAAAAACTTTTGAAATAGGAAACGGTTTTTCTAAGAACACATTTATTGCCTATACTAATACAGTGTGCCTACAGTAAAATGCATACTACTTAATGTTTAGTTTTAATATAAGACGGAGACCAAGACGAAAGGAAATAATGATGCTCATTAAAATAGGACGTGCAACACAATGTTCATTTTAGTTTGGGATTCGCTAGGGTTACCTTTGCTTTTGCTCAGCTAATGTGTTTGTCTGTCTTGTCTGACTTCGCTCATTTTCAAAAAAGATGCAACAGTAAACAAGTGAAACAAAACCAAACGAGTTGCACTGCCTTAGTAGTGTAAGTATCTGTATGTGTATTGCGAATTATAATTGCTGTTGTAGGGAAGGAGAGTAGTACTAGTTACTGTACATAAAGAGTACATGTTCAAAGATATGGTTTGTATGTATTTCTTCTTTACTAGATAAATACAGTACTTGCGAATACAACACTTGTAAAGTTGCATTATAGTACACAGTACACGAGCACAGTGCACGAGTATACACAGAATTGGCTAACATTTGAGCTGAGTATAAATGTTGTTGAAAATGATCCACATAATCAATTCAAATAGGCACGATTGAACTGCATGCTTTAGTGAATGCACATTTATCTAAATATAATAACGCTAAAGTTAACATCCTGACTCTGTAAGTGTGTAATGTACCAATGGTTTCATCTCTCCTATGTAAACGACTCAATTCTGGATTATGTCTGCTTTGGTCTGATGTATTACACTAAATTATTTCCACCTACCTAGCTAAGCAACCACAGGCAGCGCAGCATAGGAGAATGTACACACAAACTTTTCCGTATCTCTCTCTCTTTCTGCTATGAAGTTGAATTGCACATTGAATTTACACTTGTGGGTTGTAAATTGAGTATAAAATATATACACTGTACATAAAAGAAGCTTGCCTAGGCATATAACTCAGAAAATGGATCATTTGTACATACGGTGCTTCTTCGACTCTACAACCATATAGGTATCGTTGTAGCAATAAAATACTGAATAAAACCACTTCAGTTATTATTATTACTCATCCATAGTTCTTTCATGTATTATACACAGAGTACTGCTTTGAACTTCTACGGATTTGGTTCGATGAATAAAAATGCAAGAAATGAAAAAAGGTTTAACACTTAATAAACTCACTGTGTAGGAATATTTTTCAAAAAATCCAGTTCAATCCGTAATACACGTTTTTGTGAATTCTTCTAAGGATTTGTGTGTATGTGAAATTGAAAACTACTACTTGAAGATTAGCGTTGTATATACGTAGTGATTGTAATAGTAACTGTTCATCAATCAATCCAAGTGAACTGAACTTGGAAATATTTCAAGTAAAATTTATGACTCTATGACATGCATTAGTACATACAATACAAAATCTACTAATGTCTGCATTCAATGTTTGGATAACTTTAAGTACATGCACGATATAGTTTCCATTGTGTCTGTGGCAATCTAAAGTGAACGTGACTAGGTGAAACCCAGTAATTTTAGTGCGACACGATAAAGCGCAAAGTAAAAGGAGGAAAGGAGCTTAGAGAAAACATAGATTCGTTGGCAGATGGATTTTATAACATGGTACATTACATAGATCATTGTTTCAAATACAACATAGCTAAGAAAAAATTGTAGGTACATTGTGGTGATAGTCATATCAAATTGATCTGTATGTATAGCTAGCTATGATTCTGTAAAGAACATCTTTGCAAGATAAACTCATCAGAAAGTCAACTGTCCTGCTTGTCATTACGTTAGCACTTGTTCTACAAGCTGTAACCGAGTCAATTCAACCCATTAAAGAAAAACAAGATTAAACGAACAGAGTTCTATGCTTTTACAGATGTTGTTAATTTGACAAATTGTCTGTCGCAAGAAAAGAGTGGAAGCAGATCCCCGAATGAGAATTGTATTACACGCCCTGTCGACTAATCCTAACAATTTAATTGGACTACCAGAGCGGTTAGTACACGTACAGACACGACTTGCATCCACTTCCATGCCAGCCACAATCTATGCGAGCTATATAAAGCAGAACTAGATCACAAGCAAGTTTTTTGTCTCTGGGACGCATTAAAACATGGAAACGGACACACAGTTTCATGTCTATGTTTACACTACATATTTTACATCCTCACTTACATATCCACTAAGGTGGTTTAATGAGTAAACGTATAATATGTAGTATTTGAGTATAATACAGTGTACAGGTAGAGAGTGTAGGTTAATGGTATATAGTGACAACCAAAAATGCATAACTACATTCTACAACTGGGTGGTAGGTACTTAGTTAGTACTTAGGTAGAGAGATTTCAAGTGGAGATATTATTCTAAGTATGTGGATTTTTAATAAGAGCTTTAGCTAACGTGAGACATTTCACTAAGGATTTCCGTTTTAAAATTAAGGATTTTCGTGGTTTTCAGATATGAATTGGAGCCTTTTCAAGGAAACGGTTCACATGACTGTGTCAGTCCGTTAACATCTTCAGTTTTCTACCACTTACAAAAGGATGTGAATGTAAATAAGAAACTTTCATGAAAAACCAACACGAATGCATGACTATATAGCATTTGTGAAAACTATATAGAGTAGATACTTAGGTTGCTCGTTTGTTATTTATGAATGTTAGCAACACGAGAAGAGAAGTCAGTAAGTAGTTGCAATTAATTGTAACACATTTTTATGTACATAACTATTATAATGTTATGCATGAAATTTTTGCGTCGCAACTCAAAAGGACAACAATACGGTAATTCAGAATTAACCAGTGATACTAGTTACATACGCACACAATGACAAAAAATAGAACTTATCTTAAATAATCCATTGTCTCTATTTATCCTATATGAACATTCCACTGTACTTTTGCATAAACACACAGACACACAAGACTTAAAAGACTTCTCGGATTTCTACGAACCATGACGTTTCTCTACTACCTTCTTCTGGTTTTTTGATTCAACTCTTCTTTTTACAGAATAACCAACAATTACAGTTAAATAAAAACAAATTATTGATCCTTGTTCATCAGCTCTCCTCGATGTTCCTGCATTGTCTAGTTACCCATTCTATTCCCATAAACAACAATGAAACATGTAGCTGTTTACACTTGCTACGAGTTCCGTTATTTAACACGTAAGTGTGTAAAAACTCAAACTTGTTGTTTAACAATAACTGCTGCGTTTTCAGTTGTGTTTTCGACGTCAACGATCCTTGCCGTCCTTTGTTCACGCTTTGCTTAACTCTCTATACAGACTTGTCATATGTAATTAGACAGTAAAATAATGATAATGGATTTTCTTTTATATAAAGCAAAAGTGTCTGCTCCGATCATTGTATAAGAGCAACAAAACAATAACAGCAAACTTTCAAAAGTCTTTTTCCCTTATACTTACTAATAATATACGTTTAGTTTCTAGTGTAAATATAAGCATTAGGTGTAGCAAAACAATATTAAGTATAAGGTCCATGTAATTTCAGGCTTCAGTTCAATCGCAATCAAAATGTTCTTGAACTATTTTACTTTGCTAGAAATCGTGCACCTGTGCCAGTGCAATGTGTAATTGATGAGACTTGTGAGTGGGTGGATACCAATACTATACCTTGTAAACGCTTCATCATACAAAGTGATAATTAATTTTCAATTTTATATGCACAATTACTAGAGAAAAGCTGACAATAATATTATTTCAATGCAAACGCTGGCTTGCAGAACTGACTTGACTATATAGACTAGCCTCTTGGCATTGCTATAAGACTCGCTACAAGCAAATTGCCTGATCACTACCAACACACTCAAACAAACTTGTTTCATTATCCGTACACTTTTGTTTATTGGAAACTCAGGTTGTTTGCCAAACAAATGAAAATAGATTTTCCATGGGTTACATCACACTACGTGCTCAATTTTAATTGCTGTAGTTTTCCTAATCAGAAATCAAGTTTAGTCTATCGAGAAAATCAGCAACAATGTGCACAACCAAAAAATAAAATATGATTAATTACTTTTGTGTGTATAATATCATTGTGCATTGAATGCTAAACATCAAAGGAGCTTTATTCCTATACATTCTATCCTTACACTTTATACTAATACCCATGGCTAATAAAACATTCCCTATACACTTTGCAGGTGCAAGATTTCTAGATTTTATTTGAATAAGACTTCGTTGTAGGTAGACCCACATATGTGTATGATGGCCAGTATTGACTGTGAGAGATATCAGTACTAACAGAGGATGTCATACCTGCCTTTGTTATTTAATACACAAAATTCGAAATGGACAACCAGCCGATAGGTGAAGTAAAGGGATTGACTTGTTTTGTATTTATTTTGACTGACACACACATGGCATCGTCAAGTTTGATACAAACGCTGCACTCTTGAATATGCAAAGCTTTAACAGTTTTAGAGTGCAACATATGCAATTTGGACTACATCCATCTACAATAAGTAAAGTAGGCATTGTAGCAAGTTTCTTCTTAATGTTGTTTCTTCGTTATTGGGATGGAAGAAAAACATTATACAGACAGAATCTCTAAAGAGCATGGTGTGTGTAGTTTTATAGCTAACAACGGTTTTAGTATATTCTACGATGCATGCATGGGGTGAGACTGATTATCATTCCTTCATAGTATATAGATATGTGGATCACATTCGTTCGTATCCCATTAGAAGAATGTGTGCATAATCCATTCCCAATTCTCGGCGTGACAAACCTTGCCTTGAGCACTAGGTACGTATTAACAGCAATGACTGACAAGTCAGTTCTTGTAAGTGGTAGGTATGGTGTATGTATGGTGTATGGTGTATGTAAGCATTTTTATTTTATTGTACACTGTACGCTACCAACTACCAACACCAATTCATCACAAACAGCCCATTATCATAAACACATTATAATAAACACAGAACAATTCATTATTATATTATACAGCCCTTTTCACTTGTGTGAAAATTTAAATTGTCTTTTGCATTTTACTAACATTTGGCTGTGTACTATTAGGATAATTTGGCTCACAGCTGTATAACATGTAGGTATATATATGGTTTAGGTGTGTAATAAATATTAGTGAACTCTTGCTAAAATCGAATTGCAAGGACAGTGATAAAGTAATGAATAAAACACATTATAACAACACCATACTAATTGCAAGAGAAAAACAAATCAATGTAATGGCCAGAACTACTCAAATTCATATTGTCATAATTTTTGGAAAGGTCGTTTAGAATTTGAGAATAATGGGAAAATGGTGTTGTACGATATGACAGCGCAAACACGACAGGATTCTCACAACAGAGCAACTTGAACAAACCCATTATTCATTAGACAAATACCAAAGGTGCAGGTAGGTAATCATTGCATGAAGCTGTATGTATACAAATTAAGGATTCGATCAAATCCAGGTAAGTGGCACAATTATTTATTTTCTTTTGTAAATGAAACTGTTTTGTGAAAATTAAACTTTTTTTAATTGATTTGGGTCTGAGACTTATTGCCACATGCGATTGTGTTGTACGTACGTACTTAATTTAACAGTAATTTAAAAAGCGTAAATGATAACATAAATATTTTGCCTTTACCACTTTTCCTTGTATGTGTGACAGGTAAAAGGAAAATGCATGTAGGTAAGTAATGCAATGCAACTAAATCACATAATATACAAGAGATTTGAAACCCAATAAAAATGAATAATCAACTTGACTATCTACTAGTGTCGTCACTGATTTTACTCAACTTTAGTAACGGGGCAGCTTCTTGTTGTATTTGCTCTAGAAATTTGCATAATTTTATTGTGGGACACGTTGCTTTTAACACATTGTCGACTTTTCATCTTTCCATCGATTTAGTGGCAACTTGCAATCTCACAAAAGATGTTAAATAGTAGTTCAGCATGGTACGCTACTGGGTTATACCCTGCAAGGTTGTAGAACAGCACCTTGTACCACTAATTATCATTTTTCAACTGCTTCATTCACTCATTCATTCATTCATCATTACTCAGTCTTCAAGTCTTTGAAGCAGTCAAGCCTTTGGTAATGGCCATGCCATAACAACAACGTGAAAAACATTCAAAGGAAAAACAGCTTTGTACGCTAAACACAACAATTCACAATATTATTGTTGCCACTGCCCTGCTACTTACTTATTGTCAGTTTATCGACAAATCTACGTACGTACTAAATTTTATATGGCATGCCTTGGAGAGAAAGATTTGAGTCTCAAAACGAATTCAAGTTGTTTAGCTACATATCTGTATAGACATCTTGTTAGACGCGAAAAGAAATGCGTTTCAAATCCTATTGGACTTGTTTTATTTCTAGTGCAAGGAGGTAGTAGTAATGCATTAGATAAAACCCTGGAGCAAGGTACATACAACAAAGCTTTAAAAAGAGGGCACAAGGTTTATGTACGCAATGTTGTTAAATGTCTGTTCAGTTCGAACAATGAGAAGCATGGCAAATTGCAATTATTTCACATTACCTTTTTAGAGTCCGATCTCTGAGACGTATATCCTCTAGATCCACTTGATCTTCGTTGCTGATATACTCAAGCATGTGAATTTTCAACATTTTGACGGATAATGTAACTAAATGTCAGGGCACAAAGATACGTTTCAACGAGTAAACAGTTAAGCAGATATATTTTATGCACCGATATTTAGGTTGTAGCTGTGTTGGCTCCAAACATTAAATATGCTAAACACTATTTAATGCAGGATGTTGTCAACATGAAACTGCTTGGGTATCTCTCGTAGTCTTTAGTAGTCGTATAGTTGAACAAGTGCACAGATAACAAAACAGAAGCAGATAAAGGGTCAGTCAAGCTAACGAATACGACAACTTCAACTACCCACAGAATTAACAAGTTGAAAGAACAAGAGCTACTCGAATTTCTATCCTGGAGCAATTCCATACGTATCCTTTCATATTATCGTACAATCGTCTCATGCTAGTATCCTCTACCTCTTACGTATATGGTATCTTTGCACTTACGTATGTGTATCTCATGTGTATATACGATGATGATATCACACAACACTCTTTATGTAGTAAAACACCAACAGTACAACATCAATTAGTACACAAGTCCATTTGTCAAAATAAACTTGTAGCTTGATTTGCTTGTGAGTTTCTTCCTCTCTCTCTCTCTGTGTCTGTCTCCCAGTTTTATTATCTGGTTGGATGGCTAAGTTTATCCGTGTAACGATTTGTCAATAGAGTAGCTTTGCTTTTGCTTACTAGAACTGTTTTGGCAGCAGATCCAAAGTTTGACACACGATACTCTTGCTATATCGGCGTGTATGCACATGAATCATAAATAACAAAGAATTATTAGCGAATCTATGTGATCTGTGTAGGTAATCCGTAGGGATAGTGGAGTGTGTAATAGAATTCCAAGTTGAAAACGAAATGTGAAGGATGCCAAACCAAACAAAAGAATGAAAACCACAAAGTGTGCTCAAAAATGCTGTCGTGTTGGTCTCTCTTTTTAATCGCAAGTAATCTGAATGATTTTAGGGGAGAGCTTTTAGTATTCTCGTTCTCTCTTTCTTTCTTTGTTTATAGGTGGAATATCTGTTTATGTATTTACGTTTATATTTGCATTGGAATCGCTATGTTTGTGAAATTACACCGTATTGTAGCAACTGCGCTTGAATGCTTGTTTGGGTTTAACAAGTTCACTTTTCTTATTTATTTGCTGTCAATTATTAATCCTTTCAAATGTAGGAAAACATTAATAACAAGGATAGACCTTGAGTGGGGTTTTTGGTTTGTTTTAATTAAAGTAGTTATTTCGTTGCAGTTGTGGTGTGGTTGTAAACGTAACATTATTACAATGTAAACTCATGGTTCAGTAAAGCATTGCCGTTTGAGCTGCAACCTCCTGTTAGTTGAAGTGCAATATTGAGAAAAGTTAACGAGTAATTTAGCTCGAATGTAATTTTCTAATAAATGATTGCGTAGGTTGCGAGAATTTTTCCTTGTTTCACTTGTTCAGCTTCAGTTGCGTTACGTATTAAATTGTCCACCTACACTCTTTCTTCTTAGTAGATCTGGTATTGGGTTTTAGCTTTTTAGCCAGTGCAGTACAGTAAGAAGTAGTCTGAAAGCGTTTCTTGTTGCAATATATTATAAATATTAGTACACAACATAAACATGGCTAATAACCCAAGTCAGCAAGCAAAGTGAATTGCTCTGCAAGTAGGAATGTATTAGTAATAGGTATGCACTATCTGTAGTAGTAGACTTGCCACTGCCTTAGGTCTTTTTTTACTGACAATGAATCATGGCTTTTAATACTGGGATGGGCTTTACTAATACGTTAATGTTGTGGCTCGGCTATGAATTCATATTGCATAAGCATATCTGCCAGGAGCATGAATGAGCATTTGTCTCGAGTTTTTTTAAAGAGTATATTGACCGTAATTTGAGACGATTTTGTGAACATGAACTGAAACCCTGTACATTACATACATACACCACACTACACTCTGTACGCAACTCTTCTTTACTAATAGCTTAGTAGTACTCATGCAGGTAATTTAGATACTGTGATATTTTGCTATGTTGAAAGAATACTACTTGTCATCCTCTCTAAAGTTATGTCAGCCACAGCACGACAAAGCTAATACGATGCAGGCTTATGTTGTCATGTCACAGAAAACACACTAGGCTGAACATCAATTCCTTTGTTTGCACTCTAGTAATAATATTACTATCACTGGACGCGAATGGGGTTCCGGTGATTATCCAACCTGCTTCTTAACTTGAATAGAACACTTCCATGAGAATACAATCAATCAGATCCTTACTTCACATACAAGGTGGTTGTGAAACGACAACACTCACTTAGGTCAGGCCAACTATAATGTGCTTTACCTCTACACACACACACAAGTCAGTTTAATCAGACCACAGTCATTAACTCAAATCACACGTCAAGCAGCTCGACTTGGCAACAATTCACGTTTTCTTATGTTAGATACGTACGTATCTGTACGTATGAAATATTATTTAGATAGATAGAGAGCTTTGTAAAATTAGAGAACCATGTCACAAACAGCCAACACATTGCTTTGAAACTTCTCTTCTAAAGAAAACATTGTGTACACTATTATGTGATTATATATGCTCTCGAGTCAAGTCAAATCAAACTACATAGTAAAAACCAAACCACATGTTTTGCAACTGTAACCAAACCAAGTGGGTAGTAAACACATATCAAGCAGGGAAGACAATTAGACGAGATAATCCCGCAAACGAGAGTTGCTTATTGTTGAGACCACTCAAACTCGTGCTTTGCTATTGAAATGTACAAAAAGCTTTGTCTCACTTATTGTTAACCCCAGTAAAATTTTATGAGACCTAGTGCTCCAGTACGTGTCAGCCAAGGGCCAATGCCTCCACAAATCTCACGCAGAACCAATGTAGACAATCTCACCGCAAATTAAGCAAAGGTGAAATACACTGCTACTTGCTCCCAACCAATTTGAGTTTCACCCACTTTATGCAATCAAAACACCACGCTTGAACTTTGAATATTTAAGTAGAATCAGTATCGCCACTAATTTGACTGCACACAAACACTCATCAAAAAAACAGTAACACTTTGATCTCCAAATATGCAATTTTGGGAAAGGGTGCTGTGTGGAGTACCTACAGTACCTACCTAAACAAAACGAAACACTTGTAGTATGTATATCAATCCGTACAATAACAATAACAACGTATCCCATACAAACTGAAAGGCACACGTTTGTAAGCACACAGTTAACGCTATTCCTAGTTAGATAGTAGAAATTTACACAACTGGGCACAAGACACGCACGCTGTTCCCACTGACTCTTTCAAATCTTAAATGAAACGGTTGAAATACGAGAGGGATAAATCTTGGTCATGTTTCAAATGAGACGAAGAGTAGTAAGCAAGAAGATGGTAGAGGTTTGTATATAGTGTGCCATAAGACCAGAGCCAGATGAGGTTGAGGGTAAGATGAAGTACACAGCATTATACAGCACTACTTACTATAAAGAAAACATTGATATCATAGCACACAACACAAACATTATAGTAGCACACTCACACAACCAGCAAAGCACGCATACTTACACACAGAGTCTCAAGTCTCAAGACGTATAGCGTATCTTGTACGTATGTACAGACATTAGCACAATGCAGGTAAATAGTACGAGTATTAGAATACGTGGTGTTCTTACTCAGTACTTATTACTAGTACAGCTTTGCCAAGGAAAGGAAACCAACCCCATGATCGTGAGCTAATACTCTTTCTTGTTGGGCTATTGTATAGTGTTATGTTGTGTTAGTCAAAGCTAAAGCTTTTTACCTGTATGTTTAAAAGAACAGAAAATATACCACGGGGGTGTGTAACTTCACTTGAGCTCACACTATACTACGACTACTGCTATGCTCTGCATAAACACTCGTTATGCCACATGCATGCACATTTACTATCTGCTAAGCTATCTCAAGTATAATCACTCAACATAAAGAAGTAACTATGAAAAGATTTGCATAAAGAACCCAGCACTCTACTATTATGCTTGCATTTAATGCATTTACCGCCTTTTAACATGAAAACTCAACAAGACGAACGCAAATCCGTAGGATGACACATAACCATTGTACTCGAATTTCTATAGAAAAAAGCTAAAAAATAATGAAGATGTCTTTACGCATATTTTGCCCACAGATGTATGTAGTAAGGAATGTAGCCCACAGAACATAATGTGTAATGCTTGACTTTGTGCAGAGACAGTCAAAGAGAAAATGGGAACTTGGCATAGAATTTTTGGTGATGAAAGGTCACAGTTGACATACCACGGCAATCACATCATAATGCTCAAGACACCCATCCAATACACATAGATGAGAATCACCCATGCAAATCTCTTATTACTACCAGAACAAAGACACAAGCCACGCAATATGAAATATTCAATTCAGTCACAAAGATTTTGTCATCTAGTTGCGAGCACCAGCCTTGTGTGCACTTTACTTTGCATTTATACTACAAAGATTATTCTAGAACGAGAACGAGTAGGTAATCGGAAAGATTGTCTGGTGACGGCTGTTGTTATTTTGTGCTAAAAATGATTTTTCACACACTATCGCTTAAGTACCATGTGTACTCAAAGGATAACCGTACAAGAATTACAAGTTTTAGTGTTAGTACTAATGTCTATTAAGTTATTATGCAAATGTCTTGCCCGACTCACAGCACAAATAGAATACGATGCTACAAAAATAGGAAATGTTTTTAATGGTCGCTTTTAGACATGTAGTACCTCTGTAATTCATACCCACACAGCTTTAGTACAATATGATTCCCTGCAAGCCTACAATAATACCGCAATGTAAATAAATAGGTACTTTATTATTCTTTTGCCGAATCATCAAGTTTTCTTCGTTATGATTAAAGTAGGTTCATTGTAGTACTGACGTAGACTGAGTAGACTGCTTCCATTCTTCCAGGACAGCGATTAGCCATTCAATTATTTTAGTGCACACATGCACAGACTCTTAAAACTGACTGTTTGAAATTCTTTTCACGTTAACCAACTGCTATGGTTATTACCAACGTATGAGTATGAGCTATGGTTGTATGGTAATTATTGCATTACGAGAATCACTTTGAACGTTTTACGAAAATAAAAATGCTTGTGTTGTACCTTACTTTAGTTTAGTTGCCCATAATAAAACAGCTACAATTTACACGTTTACACATAACATAATTCGAGCAAAAAATGAATGAAGTATATTCATTCGTTGTTCGTGCCGATCAGCCCGTGTGTTGTCAGCTGTATTCTTTTAATGGTCTTATATTACAGTGCGAAAATGATAGGACAGTAAAACCAGAGGCAATTTATGCCAAAAGTAACACACATATGTCATGCCAATAATGTTGTAATGTGGCAAAGATTTAGATTTGCTACCGCCGCCCGTCACGATTTTATATTTACTGTGGTCATAACTTCCTTCCCTTGCATAGCTCTAAGCTCCCAACGACGCTTACACTAACTGGGCTAAATACTTTTTCATACTTTTTCAATTTGTACCAGTACTCCCCTGTGAATGACATAAGTAAACATAATCTTTGGTAATCAAATGTCGAATTAAGTAATCTTAACTACATTTTGTTTGGCACAGACTTATTATACACATACATACACACACACATAACATAATAACATTATTGAACACAGTCAATAACAAATGTCGTAGTATAGTGTGGCTGTAATATCTTAGTAGAACAAGATATCAATACAGTACTACTTATTATGTGTACCGCCAACGTAAAAACGCAAGCTGTTACATTACATGCAACATTTCCATTTGGAAAATAAAGTGCAACCACTTGCTTCATAAGAAATCTATTAGATAAAGAGTCTGCAGAGGAAAGTTGAAGGTTACCTTGCTACCTACTCTAATTGATACTCTACTTAGTCTAACGGTAAAAATCTAAGACTGGTCTATGTAAAAACAGGCTGTTGATAATTTGATAAGGAATATTAATATAAGTAATACATACTACAACCATTTGAACGCACTGAAGTTGTTGAGCCCGATGATTTCATCTAAGTACCTCTACAGAACAACACGTACAAAATACTAAGCTACCATTATATTTATTCTTGCAAACTGATGCTGCTGCTGATCAACCTACGGTAATCAGAATGCGAGAAGGGTATACCTACAAGTGCATGCTTATATAAGGCTAAATGACTTTCCTAGTCCACAATAATTGTGTTAGCCATAATATTTTTCTTGATTCACATACGTCCTTACTTAGTTTGGAGTTTAGATTCAATGTACCACATAACAACTACTTATTCCTAGCCAAACTAAGAATTTATATTGAAAGTAGCAGACAGACAGATACAAAACGTACACACACACATAGTAATCTTACGGATAGACGCTTTTAGTAAACTCTACATGGCTATACACTAATAATAAGTAGCTTTTCATATCTCCACCTACGTAATACATTAATAGAGATAATCAGACAATGGGATTATGACACTCAAGACCAAGATACTTCACGGATATTCGCCTGTGCCTGTACTACTACATAGTAGTAGGTTAAAAACATTACTATTAGCGCCAACATAACAATATGTGTAAGCTAAGACTATGTATGTACATACTACTTGCGTATTGCTAAAAGCATTACCATTCTTGATACATTTATTACAGCAGGAGCAGTTGTACGTAGTATTAGTAATAGTAATACTAGCACAGTGTGAATGAATGTAGTAGTTGTCCATTGGGCGCTTTTTGCTATAATACTCTCTTGTCTTTCTTGTCATACTTAAGTAAGTGTAATGCAAACTCATGGAAGCGTAAAAAAGCAATAAAGTAAGTACTCGTATAATTTGCCTTATTAGTATAAGTAGCAGAATAAGCGACAGAATAAGTAACACCAGAACATTAATGTAAACTTTACTCACTTACAAATGTCCATATAGTTCTATGTATTGAAATTCCGTCACTTGATAACTGTACGTATACACGTACATAGACGTACATAGCATTATCATTATGTACTACACTTGCCATGCATTAGCATGAAATTTAAACTCTCCATCTTTGGCTTGAATACTTCATCTACATCGTGTTTAAAGTTGTACTTAACCATGCATTATTATCAGAACTGAAAGTAATAAATGAAATTAAATACCACTGTGTGTCCATTTATTTTCAATACATTCTTCTACACTACACAATGGTCATTGTCGTTCACACAGTATCAAATTAACAGTCGTAATACTAAACATACATACATATCTGTAGTATCTACTAAATCTACTTAGGTACTTACCAATTAATATTTATAGATAAATCTATACACAACGAGTGCGCTTTCAGATATCTGCATGTACTTACATACGAGTACACACACGCAGCAGCAATAACAGCAGCATACAAGTGATAATAATAAATATAAATTTTCGCCGGATGCACACGTACCTATATACAAATTTACAATTCAATTCATAAGCCATAGGTTAGTTTTGCAGTAATAATGAAATAATAATAATTCGATGGGGTTTCTTTTCTACATGCATAGACATAGCAAGCATCAAAGTTCTATGGTGCTCTTAACAAACAATGGATCAATGCAATGGAACAGTTCATACCAAGAAAGACAGGATAAACTCATATTCTAGCTAGAGTGGTTAGTTAGAGAGCTATAGAATGATTCGCAGTGTTATTCTGTGCAGTCGTAACTAATTTGAACTCGCCATAGTTCACTATTGCTGACTGCTGTGAGTCTGTGAGCCATTAAGATATCCATGACCGATGTACATTATGTGGTATTGATATATTCTATACAAATACACTAGTGTTATTGCTGTACATTTCTAGTATGTGAGTAAGTACAGATATACATGCACAATATGATATGAAACTTGAAGCAGTAGTTTTGTGCAAAGGTAAGCTGCAATTATATTTCATACTCCACTTGTAATGTGGGCTAAACTGGTAAAAATGTGATAAAGACATAAAATACTGTGTTCGCAATGTAGTATCTAAGGCTATTGTAGTATCTAATTCTAACAAGCTGTAAGGTGTATTAGTATTAGTATGTGAACTATGCCTATACAATTTGTATGTAGGTTCTGTTCCAAGATAACTAATAAAAAATACGTTGCAAGTGTATGCACATAGTAACTCAACACTGCTACGTGTTAACAATAGAATATTTTTACTTTGTACAACTTTATTATGTACTTGTTGCTTTGTACATAGATTCATATTTGAGATACATTAAAAATGAACATTTTTTCGAAATTCTCGAGTACCTACCTATGTACTTAGCGTATAGTTAAATACTTAATATTTGAAAATATCCGATGTAGATAAATTACATGCATACATAGTACATGTGAATCTTCAGATAATGTTATAAGCTTCCTACAAATTTTCAAGAGAAATTGATGCACTCATTTACTCAATCTAGTGTGCTGGCTATTTAAATGCTATTTTTGCTTGAACATTTGATACAAGGTTGATTATTATGTTCAAGTACGACCACAGTAGAAACTAAAAGGGGCAACAAATCAGAAAAGCCATGAAAGAAATTTGTTTTTACTCTCGTCACAATTGTACATTAAATGTTTTAATGTCTACATGATAAGGCAAAATAATAAAGACTTCTTTCGAGGAGCAGCCTATAATAATCATCGTAGACGACTTGCTTAATGCATATTATATTCAAGTGTAACAATATCGTAAAGCAAGAAAATAAATGTTGCAATAACTGTTGAATTCTCTGTGCACCCCAGTTAGTCCATCTGTACAAGTAAGTAGTATGAAAAGAGAGCGAGATGAGATACACATGGAATTCTGTGTAAAGAAATCTAGTGCACTTGATTGCAGTACTTGATTCGTTGAATTGTTTAAATGAGTCTCAGCTTCAAAACCATAATAATAATAATGTCTCAGTCTGCGAGTTGTGAGCAAACACTAAACATCAACAATTTAAAACACCCCTTTTCATATCTGTAGGTAGTATATGTTTAAATACCTACATTATCAACACTACAATTGCAAGCCTTGGTTTTTTTTCATTTTCGAGCATGTGGATATGTTTTCAATGTAAAAAATTAGTTCAAGTTTATCTGGTAGGTAACTATAAGTAGTACAATACCTTCTTGACTTGGTGATAGTTCTGTCGCCCCAAAGAGTAGCGCTAACAGTCTAAGTATGTGCAAGTTATAGATTTGTCAGTGAGATATGATTTTTTGCATCTCGTCCACATTAGTGTACACGTGAACATTAAATACAATGCAAAATAATGCAATACAAGTATCTGCACATATTCTTTGTTCAATTGCCATTTCATCTCACAAGAATGCCTAATTTTCTGAGCAGAGAACATGAATTCATTATTGTACAATTACATTACATTGCAATATGTGAATAAAATCTCTATTTATGGTTCTAATTTAAAGCTGAGCGAGTGCAACACATACAACATACAAAGAAAACACGAATGGAGTTGTTTGAATTGTATATTAGCATTAGTATAAGTATACCACAAAGACAGCAGTCTGCGCTAAGTTCTGTGGCATAAATTCATAACCTAGCTGCAGCAGAAAGAATGTTCTAACAATAGCAACTTGTATCAAGAGTGATATCAAAAAGTATTGCTACGCACAATAACACACAGGTAAAAATTCCTATTACGCCCAAGCCTGAACTACAAACAACTATTTTGTTTACGACATATTTTATCTATGTACCTAGCTATAGCATATGTCTCTTGGCAAATAGAATTGTGCCACATTCCTAATAGTACTTAATATACTTGCCTACTCACAGTTTCAATTAGGCTTCACCTTGTCTTCCATCCATGTGCTTCTGTTTTATACTTTGCTAAGTTTGCTTTTTAATATCTCACAAGGAATGACTACGTGAGATCAATCTAAAAAACACATGTACAGTATATTGAATGTAGTTTTGTGACTTAAATGACAAGAGTCAAGCTGAGAAAATATAATTTTTTCTAAACAATACTAAATGCTATAAATTACGCATGAATACCTTCAATTCAACCACACAGTGTCTCACACTGTAATATAAATTCCTGCACACCTATTGCATACTATCACTATCACTCGTATTGAAACCATGAGTGACTGACTGGGATGTATTTGGTTTCAAATAAAAGAATGCGGCTAATTGTGCTGCTAATTTTGATTTCCTCGACATAAAATTATGGGTTGTCGCAACAGAAGAAAGTTTGAGGTTGATTTGCGGCCTAAAGTAATTTTAGTGAAGAAATTAAAGCGAGTAATAATTCCATACTAATTAGAAACTCAATTATACCAACATAATAATATTACAATGCTAGCTGGTATAATATGCAATCATAATCATGCAGTCGAATAAGCACACATAGGTATGCAGACGCAGTTAAGGCTAAAGATGAAACCGATGCTTATTTAGCCTAAGGCTTTCACTATAAATTATTTTTAATACCCACCACCATACCACCATACCACCATCACCAGTAGCCAAGTTTTACATTTGAGGCTTATCTTAATACACATCATCATAATATATTATTACATATCATTGCTTCTGTACAATAGCTGTAAAACCACCACCAAAAAGATCGTAAAGAATTGGAGTAAGATCAGAATTGAGTGTCAAAGAAGAGCTAATGTGACGTATTAGGATGGGCGGATGAGAAATGCAAAAAATAGTAGGTATAAGAGGATTATTTAGTATGTAGTATAAAGTATAGGCACGTCTGTTATTGTGCGAGAGTTGGTCCGTGTAGGCGAGTTGTCAGTTATGAGACTCAGGTCAATCATCCCAGTCTTTGATTTGCGTTAGTTGCACATTGTACTTGTACAAGTAGTAAGATATCATTGTACAATACAATTTGCGATTAAATTTTGTATTCGTGTCATGCCTATCAATGATCAAGTCACACGGAATCATCCACTCTTTCTCAACGTAACTCAACTATATTGAATTTGAACATAGCATGGACAAAACGATTGTAAGCAAAAGGGAAAAATAATATTAACGAATCTCTCGTTGCCATCAATGTTTGATGTGATGACAAAGGAAAAATTTAATTTTAAGATATGCACCAAGTTCCTTTACTCCATAGTTAGGTAACGTATATACATACATTTGCAGTTTACGGGTACAGCACTTACTTACATTAGTACAAACAAGACATCTGTCCTTTCGTTCCTTCAGATTTATTTTACTGTTTGATTATCTATCTGATTGGATTCTTTCGAAGATTCTTTCATGTCCACAATGCCAGAACATCATATCATCCTCATTTATTGCAAATCGTCCGAAAGAACATCTCGCAATTACTTTACAACCTAGCCACAAAATAGCAACTAACCATGCAGGCTTGCTACTAATATATTAGTAAGTATGATTTGAATGAGAATGCTTCCTCAATTCTTTAGTGTTTGTGTCTGGTATACAGTGTAGTATGCACTATGCACTACCAATGCTGCTGCAGTGTAGTGCATCGACAAGGTATGTCGTGTTATCTAAAATCAAGTACAATAGCACATTTAAGAAT
>JAQFYB010002431.1:0-24614 GCA_034694085.1 Pogonognathellus longicornis
TACATATTATCTGCCATAACATAATTTTATCCTTAAAATAAACATATTGCTAATAATTCTACCTTTAGATCATTTGATGCTATGTGTCCATTTATAGAGTATGCAAGTTTTGATGGTGTAAACTACAGTATATACAGATTGGGAGGCAACTGTGATATTTCCTTTGAAGATTATCATCAGCACTATAATTTTATCGAAAACCGATATTAGAGTTTGGAGGGCAGAGGAGGAAATTACATTACGCGAGAGGGATTCAAGTGGATATTATATAGAAGACTGTATCTATGTTGAGAAGTGCATTGTATGTAGAATATTGAAAACATACGAGAATTAGGTAGCTACTCCATAAATATATAATGGTGATCATTAGGAAGAAGAGAACAACATCGTTGGGTGCACTAATGGGTGTTTATCGAATTAATAAATTAGGTGGCACGCGGGATCCTTTAATGAGTTAGCGATGAATACTTCCAATTACAAAGCAACTACGACAACTAAACCAAAATATATAGGATGCCCAGCAAAGCAAGGTACATGTTCAATGTACCTTGTAGTGCTATACCAGCAACTCATTTTCATGGGAAGTCAATATAATATTCCTGTTGGATGGAGCATTGGTTTTGTGTAATATTGCAAGCAATATCATCAGCAAAACTTAGATTTCGATTTAAACTCACCAGCTCAACCTTATACTTTATACAGCAACACTCACTCTATGTGTGCTACTTTGTTGTTCTCTACTATTACACAGCTACGTGAGTTCTAAACGTTGAATTACATTTCACAGGAGTATACTAGGATAGGAGGGCTTAGTAGACTAGACGCAGCATCCCGATATATGAAATTAGTCGGGAGACTGCCATCGTAGTCGTGTACATATAGATTAGTGCCGTAAAGAATGATAATTACTATGATAATAATATGGGCAAAGTGCCTGGCATGCAATATGCTTTGGCATTGAACACTATGTTTTCTCTTGGCTTAAGTGCAACTTGTTTGTTTAGTGCTCAATTAAGTTCCCTTATAACAGGGTGTCTGTTTCCATATAAAATGCCTATTAATTATAACCTTTAGCTATTATGGTGCTACATTTTCTTTGGCGCCTGCAACACAATAAGCGGATATGCTGGTTAACAAATAATACGTGGATACATGAATTACATACTTGTTAAATACGAACCATACAAATAATAATATGCAGGGAGAGTCTTCCGTGAGCCATTTGAGTGAAAGTTTAAATTTTCATACTTTGTTGTGTGTTAATAATAATAGCTCCATTAATTCGTTTATATTTTTGAGTTTCTAACAAGTTTTCATGCACGTATTGATTCAACTGTGTTATTTACACTGTGAATCGAGGTGGAATAAACATGGGCAACAGTTCATGTAGAAATTACCTTAAATGTTAATGCTATTCACACAGACTCAGGTATATTATGCTAGTTTATAAACAGGTACAGGTAGTTAATTCGGTTAGCAGCATATTTTTGATAAGTCAACTTTTTGACAAGAAGAATACTATACTACACTACTCCATCCGTTCTGTGATTACGCACTTTCATCGTGTGTAAAAGAAAAAATAGTTACTTGGGATAATCCCCTCTAAGCTTTAAGAAAAACTAGACTGCTGCGGTCACTTCAAATCCGCTGAAACGCAAACCTATTATTAATGAAATAATTTGAAGCTCAGCTCAATTGTGTACATTTTTTACAGTTTCGAGTGTTTAATAGTCTGTTGGTTTGTAACTTTGTATGTATACTATCTTAGTTGGAAAAAATTCACCTAGTTTTATGCATTATTCATATAATTTGGAATGTAATGCAACGTAATTGTACATGCTATAATAATTACTGAGTTCTAAACAAAACGCCAATGTAATTGCTACGAATCCAGCTGTACCTAAATACATAGCTTTTTCTTGAGAGATAAAAACTATTCACCCAAATAGGCATTACATACAACTACCTAGAACTTTATTTCGTAACAGATATATGGCGAAATTTCCGACAGACAAATAGTATCCAAACGTATATATATACAAGTATGAATGTATGTGGGTAAGTATTAAATGGATTTGCATAGTTAGTGTAAGGAATAAGAAAGACAAATGTGCGTACAGGTTTGATTTTTGGTTTTTGTCCTTTTGACAAGGCCTGGCACAAAAAAGAAGCAGTAAAATTAGTAGCCTGCAATTAGTCAGGGTCCACTTGGACAGATTTTGAATGCAAGTTCCTCGCTCACCACTAATACAGCCATGATGTCGATGAATATCCATTGAATATGACATTTGCACCACTCTCATAATAATTAATAAGGCTCAACTCAGACAGACAGGGATTTATTGATTGGTATTCATCATATCGGTTTAACATGCCTAGCTATTTCATATTACAATTTCATCTACTTCCACTATACACTTACTCTACTACACAAACTCATAAGCAAACTACTATCAAAACATAACCTTCGCGTCCTTACATGTATAAAGGTATCTACCTATACAGTATCTTTAAATGTGTATACATAATATTGTGTCGTCTGTTCCATATACACATTAGCATTTAAATATGAGCAAGTAGCAATAGAAGACTGTAATACATACATAGTTAGTAAATAAGACTAAAAAGTATTCATATATCTTACAATGCATCATTACATGCGCATAGTACTTCTATCAGCATGAAACTTCACTTTTGTGCAGGCAATATAAATCAAGAAGGTAGAGAGACACACTGTATACCTACGACAAGGTACTTCTTACGTATAATATTACATGCACCTTGAAATTGAAAGGCAGTTGGTTTACTGCAGTCTATTCTAAATGTTTCTCTTTTGACATTAATAGCTGATGTGCTTATTTGTTTACCGATACCTTGATTTATGATGACTGTTTGTAATCCAATCTCTGGCCTGTGTTGTCATTATGGCATGTTTTGATATATTGTACGTATATCATCGTGCTGTGTATAATGTGATGTTGTCCATGTGCTAAGTTGAACTATGGATGTAGCGAACGGCATAAGTTGAAGGGTTTTTTTTCTGTTGGGTAATACCAGTAATACATTATAAAATATTACTAACCCACGCGAAAACGTTTTATGCATTACACTAGTATGTGTGTAGTGTGTACTACGAGTATATATGTAGGTGCTTATGGGGAATTTGGAATGAATGGAGTATACAGTCTGTAACTACACATTATATGGGATATATTTATTAGTGTACTTATTATCTGGTTGCCAATTTGATAATCGTAGTGTTTTCACGACTACTTTCTCCTCCAGAGTTGTAGTATAATCGTAATAGCTACTCTGCATTAGTACAGTATGGTGGTGGCACTCTAGGAGTATGTAATAGAAATGTAGTGGAAATGTTGCAGTCGCTACTAATAAGTAACATGTGGTGAAAATGGAAACTTGTGGGATTTCCAGTGTACTAATAACGATCTGGGTCTTTTCGGGCTAATACTAATGGTAATAGCAATGCTGAAGACTGAAGATGAACATCAGCTCGTTTTGGTCACTCAATATGGTTATGGCTGTAGTTTTCCTTTGAACATGTTCAGAATAGACAAAATATGTACATAAAAGGACATTCCATTTGTACAGACTAACTTTTCTTTCATACAACTCTACCACCGCCACCACCACCACCACCACCGTTCACAGTTCTCGGAGTATTTGAAGTTTGCATTAGTCCCAACTGCACTTCATACACTATACATACTTATACACTGTATTCTATAGAGGTATGTATAATTATATACATGTATAGTAGGCGCGTGGAAGTAAAGTACTGTAGTTGGATAAGTTTACTCATTCAATAGTTTTTGTTGTGTCTATATGAGAAAATAGACGGGTTTTACTTAGTGAGACTTCCATCCTAGTAGTAGCACCCATTTCTGCACCCGTGTCCTTCAAACAAGAAAATATTCAGCTGGGTGTATTTGTATCTGTATCTTCAACTAATGCAGTGTTATTCTTCAGAATATCTGAAAGTAAAAGGTTTAGTGGTCCTTTTGTGTACTACAGTCTACTCTCCTATATAGAATTAAGTATCTGTTGTTGTATAATGAATGTGTGTGCAGTGATCGTATATCAATTTCAATGAAGTACTACATTCACACAATGTAACTCTACAGGATACGAATCCAGATGGATGGGAATGTCTTAATTAAGAATTTATACTCTTTGATAATAAAAGAGAGCGTAATTATTGTTGTATGGATGAAATGTAGTAACTGTGCAAGGAGGTGGAATATTATACTGATGTGTTATTACTATTATGAACGAGAATGAAGCTCAAACTACATTCATACATACTGAGAGAGCCAAAGAGAGAGACAGACAGACAGGCGATGCAGTGTAACGTAAAACATAGTACATGCAGTATATTGGTAGTATAGTGGTGGACACTGGATTTCATGGCATGGCATTGCATGAAATGAAATGGCGTGGGTTTGGAAAGAACTACTAGGGGATGGCATTGCATGGTAAAGAAATAGTAGCATGAAGAGAAACAATAATCAAAATATAATAGAATATAATAGGAAAATCTAACCAAGCCAATAATATTCCTGTCTTGCCTACAGGTAGACGTAGCAAGTAAAGCTCTCTCCGTATTATTACACTTTATATACACATTCAAGCTACTATACAATTTCTATTTCAACTACAATACTACTCTATGCATATCCTACTCATAGTTATTCTACCGGTGGTGCAGTACAGAATATAAGTTTACACAGATACTACAAATACACGCAGACAGGCAGAGCAGAAGCATACTGCGTAGTCAACTCTAACTCACTCACTCAGTGCTCACATTCACAGTTCAGTTGACTATAGACTAAAACAGACAGAGAGGAAAGAGAAACAAATAAATAAAGAAATAAAGGAAGAAAGACACAGGCAGGCAGGATGGTAGGGCATGGTTGGCTGAAGTGATGTGATGTGAAATGTGCGGTGGTGGTGGAAACATAATGTGCTTAGTATAAAATGGAATCACAACGGGAAAACTACTCGTATAGTAGCAATAATTCCGATTTCATGCTTTTCCGCGGTGGAAATCTGCAGGAGTTCTAGAACAATGTACGACTTACTGTCAGCCAGCTACTCAATTCATGTAGGCATGTGCATTATGTACATTTTGGGCAAACCAGGTAAAGTAAACCATAGCCAGCTAAAATTAAAGGCTAAAGGCACACACATACACACACCACTAGTATACATACTACAATACTACTACCATTACTACTACTCCTAAATTCTATGTAGCTTGACTTAGTTAAACTTATAACATGTGCCTATGTATTTGTATACGAAGAATGACTCTCCTATGTATGGTGTGTGGCGTAATATAGTATGTGCCTGGCTGACTTGGCCTGCCTCGTATAAATAATCGTGTAATGTAACAAATATTTCTGTCATTGCAATGTGCATTGCATTGTAATGCCATGGCTATGGTTTACGCTTATTGTTAAACCTTTAGTACTTCATGTTCCTGTATATAGATGTATAAATATATTCTTTGCATTTAATACTACATATAGCTCGTACACTTACACTTGCAAACGTACGTACGTGTAAAAGTATAGCTGCTTTTGACTTGTAATGTATGTACTAGCTAATACATTTTATATAAAACCAACACAGTCTCCTGCCTTTCCTTACTACTATTACCAACGTTTACGTATCTGGTTACATTTTACATTACATTACATGAAATAATGGGAATGCGTGTTAGAGACTAACGTTCTAGTAGTCGTTCTGTGATGTGAATAAGTGTCAGTGTAATGTTGTAGTCGTCCACTGTGGTAAAGTAACAATGCTGAAGGGAAGTTTGGCTAAAGGATGCTATTAGTTTGACTATGGACATGGAGAGAGTCCGTGTATGTAGGTAGAGTGGTTAGAGTCACAGTTTGATGAAGAGATAATAATGCAATAATAAATGAATTGAAATGAGCCTGCCTCTCTTTCTCTCTCTTTCTCTCTCAAACTCTCTCAGTCTTTGTACATACACTCAAAATCTCCAGTATGCTTGTACATAGGTCCTTACCTAGTCATCAAGTAAGTAGGCATACTAAGTTCCAGACCAGATCATTATAATTGTAAGTATTAGTAAAAGGAAGGTGTAGTATTCCGAGTTTCATTTACTACACACATACACTACTCTCTCTAGTATAGTTCTACCTGCATTTAAACAATCCTGGTAGTTAATATACACTTAAAGATATATGAATTATAATGGTGGTGGTAGTGTTGTAGGGAAATAGCGAGTGATGGAAGTAATAATAGGTACTAGTGTTGTAGAAAACCATAGTGAACACATAAGTATACATAAAGACTGTGACTCTGGCAAAATGTTAAGCTGAGGATAGCTTACGGTGGTTTGGATGCACATTACATTCAACATTGACGCGATTCCACATTGCATTCTACTATTGTATTTTGTTGTTCGTGTGCTGTGGACATGGGCTGGATGGAAATCGATGCCTTTATCTCGGATCCGTGTAGCATGTTAATTTTTCAGGAAAGCAAAGCCACTACGGGTTACGAGTGGATTAAGAATACACTTGCCTCCTATAATATATGTATCTACAGAATGCTATACATAGAACTAATGGTTAGATACCTAGGGAGGTATGTATGTATAATAGTCGTGGTGTGTACAAGTATACAGTACTATATATACTGTTTTGTAATGTGATGGATACAATAACATGCAAATGCAATTCCAAGCAAGCAAGCCCTGTCCGGTTTAACCACTACAGCATGCAATGTGAGTCTTAAGTCTATTAGTAAAAAGCACAGAGCAAACTTTATGAATACTTACTGTGGCTTAGAAAGCCAGTATTACCTAGCTCTGTACCTAATGTAGCACTTGAATACTCTCTATAGCTACATATCATTAAGATTGTTGTGCTTAAGCATGTGAACATTGCATTATTATAATAAGACGTGTATTCTCTCCACTGTATACGAGTAGAATACTCCATGCTACACAAAAACACAAGAGTTGGCATACACAAGGCATACGCTAATATTAACAAAATAATATTATGTTAGCTGATGCAAAGAGATCATCAGCTTGATTGCTGACTGAATGTATTGTGGTTTATCAGCATTAGGTCTGTGGAGGAGATTGCTATAGTTGTGTTCTTGTGTTGTTCTAGAGTTGAGTTGAGTTTGTATTATATGAGAGAGTGTAATTTTGCTTGCGCTGCATTATATTAAACTAATCGTAATGGGAAGAGCTCATGGTACTGAAGGCTAAGTAATAGAATAGTCAAGCCGGTAAGTTGAGTTCGTTAGGTGAGAGGAGTATTGCGTTTTACATATGTAATAGAGGTCGGTCGTCGTGCGTGCCAATGCCGGCCGGCTTTACTACGACTACTACTACGCTACACACATACTATGTACATTGCTTTCTGCGTGCAATATAAACGTGGATGTGGAAGAGTGGATTATGCAAGCAAGGAGTCAAGACTCGAGGCGTGTATTACTACACACATGTGAATTGTGAATGTTCCCGTATATATTTACTGATGCTGTGTGTGTAATAGTAGTATTATACAAGGGTATTTACTGAGGAGAGTATACTGGTGCTGGTAACACCGGTTGAAGCGTGATGTGATGTGATAGGATATGTTGATTGGGTTTGAAGTGAATATTTTGATGTGATGTGACTCAGACAAGCCCTGAAGTTTAGTTAAGTTTTTAGCACTTGCTTAAGTTTTTGGTGTTTGACTTGTCACGTCCTAGTCGTCACAGTCTTTTCCAAAGCACACACTTAAAATGCAATGAGATATCGATGTACTTCTACATCGTAATTGCACATACTAGAGCTACATTACATGAATAGGAATAGAAGTTGATAGATGGAATTATATATTCAACTTGAAATGAACAGAATTACAACAAGCAAAGTCATTTTATACTAGAAAAGTGACGTGTTTTATGTAGATGTATTTTACTGTATAGGAGATTTATACATACTTGAATATTTGTATTAGTTATATTAACTACACAGATCACCTTTATGTAAAGTGCACTAAGGCTGAAAGAGCTAAGGTTTCGTTTATATACACCTTAGCTCACGTAATGTACTATGAGAGTTTGTTTTATTTTATTTGATACAGCTGTGAGCCGTGAGTCCATGTTTTTATGTAATGATCAAGTTGATTGTTCGAGTAAGTGAACTGGTTCGGATTTGAATGATTACCCAAATACATACATTGCAGTCAAGACAAACAATTCTTCGGGCAGGAGTTGAGCTTACAGATTAGACACATTTAACTTGTAAGATTTGAGAGACGCGCGGGCAGGCTACTTTACAGATATACACAATGCTCATCACAATAACAACGACGGGCTGACCTCAACTCAACCAAATTACTGTAGGAAAAAGTGTTAACGAAATAGTATATATTGTGTGTATGTGTGTGTAATATAAAGAATCAGATGAATTACACTATAATATTAGTAAACTGGACGTCGAGCTCATTTGCATACGGTTTTAGATAGACAAGATGCTCATTGTTGATTTTTACGGTAGCACTGGGGAGAAACAAAGAATGAGTCGAGTAAATGGAATCAGCATGAGAATTTGGTTGCTCAACTGGATTTTCAATTGGAAATGAAGGGAAATATTTAGTAGTTAGTTAGACTGAAAGTTTTCCGTGTCTCAAGTTTTATTACGAGAGTTATAGTGAGCTTTGCATTATGTACGAGGGCATTAAAACATTCACTGGCTAACTAAACTCAGATTGATGGATAGCAGAAGATATTAGAAACCTACAGTACGTGGTTCTCGTCTCTCGAAACGAATAAGGGGTTTCATTCCTCTCTCTCTCGTCTTGGTTGATATATGGAACTACCTTGGCTACTAACAATAAGAATTAGTATCTGTTGTGGATGGACTGTTTCCAGTTCATTTGTACTTAGTTTAAAAAGTTTTACTCTCCTTTTCCTTATCATCTACACACATAACGTCTAATTTACATTCTCTCAGAGTTGTTGTGTTCGTATCTGTTCATGCTGTTTTATGGTGCACTACACCTAATCGTACGTACGGTGGAAAAAGGACAACATGATGGGACTCGAGCTCGAGCGAGACATTTTTTCTTTTATCCATTGTTGTAAAAATGTAAAACAACTACTCTACTAAGGTCCTTTACCGTAACATCTTATGTCTTATAGTAAACAAGAAAAGTAAAATATACCTTGTATATAATATTTGCTTCTTATACATGCACTCAGATATTCTCGTTCTGGTTTGTTTTACAAATATAAGAACTTTGAATTTATTCATACCATTTCTTATACGCTTTTTACTTTACTTCAGTTTACAATGTACACACGTTGTATTATAACTAGGATCCACATTGTATAAGTACCTAGGTATTATTATATGCATAGAGCTGCACTACTACACCATGATATCGAAATATACTTAGCTACTATCTGTCTACCCTATCACAACTAAACATCCTGCATATGTAATTTATGTGCTGTATAAATGTTTTGTGCATTTCCATTATCGATTCATGTTGAAAAACTGGAAAAACAATCACGTTAAATGGATACAGAGTGTACATATATTACTTTTTGAGGGATTTGTTGTATAAGATGGCGAGAGAGAGAGAGAGAGCAAGAAGAGAGACTTGAGAGAGATAAGATGAGATGGAAAGTCAAGTCAAAGTCAACTCACAAACTAATGCAATCTAATATGAAGTTATGTCAAAGAGAATAGTTTCCATCTTTCCTCTCGCAATGAGAATAATGAGATAGCTGCTCTTAATATCCTCCTGCGAGATGAGATTATAATATTTTGCCTATAGTTTTATTCTTCTAGCACCTATCTAGTATCTCTACCTAGATATGTTACTCAGCTGTAGTACTAGCTACATAATTTTACTACTCATATTCCAAATGCGTTAGTATCTACCGGGGATAATATTAATATTATGTCTTACAACAACACAACACCTTAAACTTAAACGTTCTCGACGATTCTGTTAAGAAAAGTGGACTAGTTGACTTTGACTTCCCTTCCCTCAACTCACTCTCTATCAGACTCCTACGAATCACGAGTTTTTCGTCAGACAAACGTTGCAAAGCAACCGGAGCTGGTATGCTGGAGCAAAGACGAAGAGTTAAAAGTAAATGGAATGAAGAATGGTAGATAGAGAGAGAGAGACGCAAGGAAGAAGACGACGAGACACGAGAGACTCGTCAACTCTGGGAGAAAAGATGAAGACGAGACAGACATTTCTTATATACTTATGTTATGACGACTCGACTGGTGAAGATGAGAGCTTCTTTTAGCTTGAACATCTCCTTTCTATAGTTCTTTTTGCGGTAAATGGTAATGATAATGATAGAGCGGCTGTGTACATCTCTTACTACAGACATGGTTTTCTTTGAATGGCACGTCGCACACCTTGCAACAAGCTACATCAAACAAAACCAGTATGAGTACTCACTCTGTACATAAATACAGTCTCCAGCAGCTGCTTGACTTTTTCAAGCTACATATTCAGTATATTTTATACATAGTTGCACTAGTACCTATATAGTACCTTGCAAAATCTACACTGAAGAATATTTAATAGCCACTAGATATGCACATTGCATCTTTAGCAAAATATCTGACGAGGTCAAAAGGTTCTAAGTGTACAATGCAATGAGTGCACTATTTTACATAGTGGTTGTGTAATAGTGGTAGTAGTATCTATAGTCGGATGAACATGTAAATTGCAGATGTATTATGCAGCATACTTATATGGATTGAAATTGTCTTTGTGTGTGTCATGTCAAGTATATTTGTGTAGAATGTACATACACAGAATGTATATCACACACAGTACCGACTTTTTTCTTAGTCTCTCGTTCTGGTTTTGCACACAGAAATAAAAAATGTTGTTATTTTTAAAGGACGACAAGAGGAGAACACCCAGTTAATATGAAAAACAAAAGTGTCTCCATGCCCTGTAGAGTTTTATGTCAGGGTTGAATTTATTATGCGACTTGGCGATATGCTACACTAAACTAAAGGTGCCAGAGTCATATAATAATCGAAAGAGATGAGAAACATCGGGACACACAAAACACAACACACTGTAGCAGAATGTTCGTATAGTCCAAACTACAAATAGCATCATATTATATTATAAGTGTGGAGTATTAGAATGAGAGTAAACTGGTGTGGTTGTTGTATGTATTGCTTATATTATTAGTAAAGAGAGAGTGAGAGACGCTGTATTCTATTCTCATGTAGTGTGTAGTAGATTGCAGGGAAGTGTATTGGCATCTACAGGACTCCTAGTAGCTACTAGTAGTATGTGTCATGCAAACCGAATGTTATTTTACTAGAGCCAGGGTTTAGCAATGACGGTTTAGAGCGGCTTTTCTCTTGTCGGCGGGTCGATAGTAAGTAGTCTGAGCACGTATGAATTTTGTTTCCGGACCATGGCACCTGCTGGGTTGAATTTGTATAAAGTAAGTGGATGACTGGATATCATTGATATACTTTGGCAAAGGAAATATAACATAAGGTATTAGGTGGTGGTTTAGTTTCTGTTTAGCTCAGACTAGTCAAGCAAGGCGTGCCATTACATTATGGCTTTGGAGAAAGAGAAGCTTTCCCTTTATAGCTGTACTCTGTTATTGTATGGTGTATGTAGTTGAAATTATATCGCATCACATCTCAAACTTTGTATAATATTTTGAATGAAGCGTCGATTGAATTTAAACGAATCTAGCGATAAGCTAAAGCGCAAACTTGCTCCTAATAAAGGGAACGGAGGTAGTTTGCTTTGCAGAATGATATACTGACGCGTTCACCTTGTGCTGCTTGCCTCCTATTGTGTGTAATGCGTTTGGTTGTGTGTGCATAATGTGTGCAGGTTGTGCAGTGTGAGTGAGGATGTTGTAGTTCGAACATAATTATCCCACCTGGCCTATAACTTGACGAGAGAAAAATGCGTTCACTTAATCCGACTTGAGTTATACGCACCTACTACAGATATACACCTCTGGTTCTATGTGAGAGAGATAAAATGTGTGTACTACAATCGCATGCATGAATGAGGGAAATAAAGTGACTCAGAATTATTGTGTATGTTAAGAGATAAGAGCAGGGATGACGCTAAGTAGGAAAGAGTCTTTTACAAGGCATATGGTTCTGATTATCGTCCTCCGTCACTACTTATCGAAAGTCTGACACGTTTCTATTCTATTTCATATGATACGGAATACATAACGGATGCGATGGAAATATCTGATAACATTTTCCTAGTGTGTTTTATTGAATCAACTTATTTTCACGTATGCTTTGTTATTAACAACCCCCGCATCAATATTTTATCAACATAAATATTTCTGATAGACTCTCCTATCATATGGCACGTAGTTATCAAATAAAAAATCTACCTTAACACTACATTTTATTACATTATTATTTTTAAGGTGCTGAACATATTGGCCTATTAGTTATCTACCTTTAATTTTGTAATTTTCAAGTAAAACTTTTAATTAGATATGTTTAAATGGTGCAGCAATTTTGTTATAGTTCTGTGAATATAATATTAAATATAATTTAGGTTTATCTTTGCAAAGTAAATGAATTTTTTGCAACACCAATACATAGCCAGGCAGAGCAGGGAACGCGTGTGTCATATAGGGACAACGGTTCTAAACTGTTCTTGTGCCTCCCCCAGTAATGGACCAATTTGAAAGTTTAATATGACGAGATTTGCGGCTCAGGAAATTTTCCAGTAGTTTTACTTGAAGTCTTTGCTACTTGTAGTATATATATGTCAC
Organism: Pogonognathellus longicornis; assembly: GCA_034694085.1. Taxonomy (NCBI): domain Eukaryota; kingdom Metazoa; phylum Arthropoda; class Collembola; order Entomobryomorpha; family Tomoceridae; genus Pogonognathellus; species Pogonognathellus longicornis. The sequence continues at coordinate 12,826 of JAQFYB010002431.1, forward strand.
GTGTATAATATTACACATTGCTATATCCCACGTACAACTTACACATAGTTTTATACCAGATACATATCTGCACACATAACACACAAGTGTGTGATCACATAGCCCAGTATAAGTAGAATAGTACTATTGCTATTAGTTCTGTTCTCCATGCATAGTACGTAGGTTGCGTACACAAGTTGAAGTCACGACAAGACCTCGAGAGTAAGTTGTTAGAAAGAAGGGAGAAAGTCAAAGTCAACTCAAGTTGGTGCGAGTGAGTAAGTTTGGCACTTTGACTTGACTTAGGGCTGAATGTACGTATATTATACGTACGTACATACTACCACACGTACATAAACTAAAGTATGTATATAATATAATAGAATACATACAATATATAGTAACCAGTAACTAGTAAGTATGTATGTGAGAAACTAGTAAGATACCGTGTTATGCCAGGAACGTAACTCCAACACCAGCATCGTTACCACATTCACAAAATACAAGGAGAAAAGAGACCAGACTCCAGGAAGAAGGAGAAGAAGCAATGCAATGTGATACTCGTGTTCAGCAAACCTTTATACTAGATATACACAAAAAACTACATCACATTATTATAGGAGTGCAAAGGCAAGGCAACTCAAGGAGCTCACTAACAATCAGTTTTGTTGTACTAAAGGTGGCTGACTACTCACAGGTCCGTCGGTGGCGTCGTCGGCAGGAAGTTTTAAGGCTTCTTCCTCGTCTCTCACTCAGCTTCCATTCCATTCTCTCTTCCTTTCTCTCCATTATGGTCTGGCACACAATAATAGTAGACAAGACCACGTCTAAGACTCACAATCTTAGTTACTACCACCAAAGGGATGTGAAATCCAAGTCTCTTTTCTCCCGTATAAAATGTGTGCAATAGTAGCTTTATAAAATATATAAACACTACATATATACAATCCATTTGCCTTAGGTACCTGTATAGAATATATTTACCTATGTAGGTATACGTATATGATTATAGTTGTGTGTCAGGTGAATGGGTCTGGATAGGATACATTGGCTATGTTTGTAAAGCGACAGCCATATCTGTAAATGTACTTATTTTGAAATACATAGTAATATATAGGTAGTTATATAGGTAGGAGTGAGTCGAGTGAAAGCATAAAATGTACATTCTAAGACTAGAGTGTATATAAATAGTAGTAGGGAGTGTTGTGTTCAAAGCTTGTTTCTTTGCGAAAGGAAAGACTGAGAGACTATTCCGTCGAGTTTGGTTGATGTTGCTTAAGTCGTTGACAATTACGTGAGAATAATGTAGGTCGTACCGCATTTACTCTTCTATGGTGAAGGTGAGGATTGGGCATTATAAGCAGTATACTACTTCACAGTGTTATAACCTTGTGTTGTGTCAATGTAAAGTTGAGATTTTGTACTGGAGTTGTGTTGCAGGATAAAGTATTTAGTATTATAATATTATGCAGTTCTATTCTAAGTAAGCTTAAAGAATACACTGTAGTAGGCACTATCAGGAATTAATAGGATACAGACTCAGTGCTGAAGGCTAAGCTGTCTTTAAGGACATTGCGGATTATATACACAAGCATTTATAACTACCTAGTAGGTATATTCGATTCAGTAGCTACATTCTCATTTTCTTCCTATGAATGTGAATGCCACTTACCGTCATATTTGTGTAAGATATTTAAAGTTTTATTACAATTGATACATTAGGTTTTTGTCCATAATATAAGGTAACAGGATTAAAAAAATTAAAAATAGTTATTGCAGAAAACAGTTTGAGTGTTGATGAAAAATGACTACCTAGGTAATCAAGGATGAAATTCCAATGTAATACATAAGCACTGGAGATTATGGTATAACTTTGAATTAGTAATAATGAAATATTAAGATTTTTTAGTTATTCAGATATTATGAAAAGGTGTATCAATGAAGGAATGATAAGAACGCAGTATCTTGCTCATTCGACATGAAGAGGATCAAAAATTCCTAGACACAATAGATTGAATATGTATATGAACATTTTTATCATCATTTTCTAAATTCCTGAATTCGTTCTTGATTTTTGGTGGTGGATTCTAAGATATCTGTGAATACAGGGTACTCATCAGATGATTCCTTGTTCGCTTGGAAGCTTTGTGTACTGTAACTTTGTAAATGAATATTTTCGCACCCTGTTTATTTGCTTGTTACTGTAAATATGCAGAGGTGGTGTAAATACTTTGGTTCGTACAAAGGTATTTTTAGTAGTATTATGCACAATACATTCTGTATATCTGTCTATGCTGCCGAGTTTTATTTCCTATCAAGATCAAGTGTGGTTGGTATTTTACAAACATTTTTGTTGCTGATACCGAGGTTGGAGACTACACACCTATATAAGTTTGTGGATTTTATGGGGAAACGGGAAAGTATGTGTTGTTGTTAGTGAGTTTTCTGGTAGTTGTAGATAGTGGGAACGGGAAGTATATCTGAGAGAAGTGAGCTCTTGGAGTTTGTGACATTATTATGCAGTGATGTGGTGTTGTGCTGGCTGCCCTATAGGCATTGTTCTACTTGAGGAGCTTTGTGAGCAATAACTTTGTCGTCTTTTCATTCTGGAAAGCATAAGCAAACATGAATGTTTCCATTGTAAGAGGAAATCAATGCTGACGAGAACGTTGCATGGATGGATGCAAGAAGAAGATGGAAGACTTGGAAAAATTGATCGGTGTGTCGTTAAGCGGTGTGAACCGAGTTGAATGAGTCTTGTCGTCTTTTTCGTCTCAGCATCGTCTCCTTTGCCTCTCTCTCTCTCTACACGTCTATATACCTATAGTTTTTTGTCTTTTCTTGAGAGCACCCAAAAAGACTACTCACACAAAACTCGAACACACGACACAGACACAAGACAACGGGAACTATGGAGAGAGAGAAAGAGAGAGAAAGAGCGACAGACAAGGCACGATAGAAAATAGGCGAGTCGTCGAACGGCGAGTGACAAAATAGAGAAGAACCGGGAAGGCAGGGAAAAAATCGCTCTATAATTTTATATCGTCGTCTTTTTCGTTTTCATCTCGTCTACGTCAACGTCTTTCTCGCTCCTGCAACTCTATCTCTTCTTAACAGATCTTGCTTGCTTCCTTGGAGCTGTAGCGCTAGAAAAGCAGAGAGAGAGAAAGAGAGAGGCAACCATCAAAGGCAGCACACACACATACAAAACTCCAATGAAATGTTTTGAGTGAGATAGATCCACACTATTACCTAACGTAAGAACACAGCAAGCACAAGAGTAAAAGTAAAGAGGAACGTAAACGTAACGAAGACGAATATCATCAGAGCTTTTCCCATAGTAGCTTCACTTCCACTCTAGTACTATACACACAGCTACTACGAGCCCTGCCACGTCTTAATCTCTTATGGATCCAATACAGTTCGCAGGAATAGAATAGATGAAAATCCTATTGCCATCCCTGTCAAATCTGCACTAGAATTTCTATTTCTATACATACCTATCTGTATTCTATTCCATTTACTACAGAATATAGAACTTTGTGTGTTATACAACGACACTTCGTATACACAGTACATCCCCAAAGCTGCAACCAAGGCATTTGCTTTTCCTTTCACTACTTCTACTCCTACTACAGTAAACTCTTTTGTACATTATGACATGCACACTTACTTTCTATATAGAAGATCTGGGTTTGAACCATGTAATGCCTATGTGTACTGTGTACACTTTGACGTAAAGGTATTAAAGGTAAGTAAATGTAAACCTAACCAAACCGAGCCAGCTCACATCTCCAGGCTGTGTACCTAACTGGCTTGGCTTTTAGTAAGTTGTACTGTGAACCTTACTCTAATGTAAAATAATACTCTGACTACGCATTGAGTGGGCTATTCTGTAAACACTACTCTGACTACCTCATCTGTGTGTATATCACAGAATGATAACACTACGAATCATCTCGCACTATAGTGTTGTATAATACACTGTGTATGCAAGGAACATAATGCAATGTATAGAATAAGAGTAGCATCCTATTACTTATACCTACTCTACGAAAAATATTTATATATTGAGAAAGTGAAATTAGTATAAGCATCTAAACCATTAGATGTTACATGACTTTACGGGCTATAGAATTCAATGTCTTGCACAACCATAACATGAAATACTACATAGGAAAGCTTTGGTGCTTTATTCTCGCTCTCTCTCACTCAGTCGCTTCTTTATATTTCCATCACTTCCCCCCGCGTCTGTCTGTAGTATCTGTGAACTGCAAGGAATGAAAGAAAAGATTAGAAGTATCTCAAATTTCTGTTTTGCAGTGTATGCTTTGTCCTGCTCTGTTTCCGTCTTTCCATACTGTAGAAGTATACATTGGAATAATACAAAACTATTATTATTATTTTGATATCCCTTTTCTTACTTTACTTATGACTTTACTTTTCCCGTACCTACTCTTTCCACTGTTTCTAGTATTCTGTGTGTGTGTAAGTACCTACAGTTCCAGGAAAGCAACTACTTGAGCTACTATAGTGTACTTCTTACTATATAGGGCTGTTTTGGTTGTATGTATAGTAGTTGTGTGTAATGTAAAGAGCGAGTCTCTCGCTGTTCATGAATGCGTTTGCTTATGAACAAGATGCGGAGACGATGATGATGATGAAGAAGAAGAGCCTGTCTTTCGAGATTGATCTCTAAGCCTTCTTTTCATTTTATTTCACTTCATTCATCTTAGCAGCCAGGGAAGACGTAATACCAAGCCATGGCAACTAAAGAAACTCTTTCTGCCGACTTGACTGGAGAACTGGAGAGAAACGAAGAAAACCGACGAGGATTCTTTCTCTCTATATATATATTTCCCGTTTCGTCATGTTTTAGTAGCATTCTGTTCTGGCTGATTGTATTGCATTGTATGTATGCTCTTTCCTCATCTCATCTCTTCTCGTCCTCTCTTTTTCTCTCCTCCTTTTATATTTAGTCAGTTCTGTGTTCAACTAAGTCTTCTCTGGAAACAATACTGGTCTGGTGCATTGCAACTTGAGGACTTCAACTACTCTATATTTTGTTCAGTATATAGAATAATGTAAAGTTGAGCTGAACTCAAGTCAAGTTTGGCTTAACTTGTTTTCGGTGGTGTGGGGATGTGATGGGAAGGAAAGTACGAGTTACTGTTGCTGGAAAAGTTATGGCGTGCTTGATAGCATTCTTTACGCCATCTTCTTCCACCCTTAAAATCACTCATGCTTGCTTCTCCTCCGCTTTAAAACAATAAATAATCGTCCGGGTGGTTTCCTATGGCTTCCCGTCCACAAACGTTTTAAACTATAAGCTCCTCTGGTTCATCCAACTCTGAACCATACACTTTACTCCACTCTCTTTCATATTATATTCTACATTTGAATTGACATCCCTATACCCAAAGTGTAAATGAAACAATGCAATTTACACTGATATCACACTGCGTTGAAAAAGATAATAGCTGAACAACTTTCTTTATTCTCTGTCATATAGATTTCTCAAATATTCTCAAGTAGATTATTGCCACTTCTAGTAAGCATTTTCATTTCATTTCTACTGAGGTAAAAATGAAATGACACTTGACACATTTGGAGCTACTGTAATCATTTTGTGGATAGTAGTCTATCTCTACTGCTAAAGCCTACAAAACAAAATAATTCACGCTTCATACCTACTATGTATTAGTAAAAGAACACAAAGACCAACTATTTAGAAATCTTCATTTCACTGAAACATCTGAAGTACAAATTTTATTCGTAATAAAATTACCACTCATCAATATTCTACGGATCAGAAAAATAAATATACCTAAAATGTTATTTTATTGATAGTATTACAAAATATAGGTAGACTAATTTCACCCAGGTGTGGTATAGGTATACACAAATAGATAAGCGCTTTTCATTCTGTTATTTAAATACGGTGCAAATGTTTAATCATAGATTTATAGGTTCATGGAGTATTTGTTTCTGGCTTTATCATTGCAATAATGTAACTATTTAAAAGTATGCTGGTGATTTTTGTATGCTTAGGTAGGTATATATTTCTGTTTTATCCAAAATGGTGGTTTGCTATCTTGAATCAATTCAGTTCAGTTTTTATGGTAATAATGATTATTCCGGAAAGCGAAAAAGCAAACACTAAAACGAATTGTGCTATTATCAATAGAAAATAATGCACATTTATCCTCGGAAAAGTGAGCCAGTCGCTATATTATAGCCGGTACTTGTTCTTGTTATGTGACCAAGTGAGTTGGAGCGGTGTGCCCAGGGTATGCACGTATGATATAAGTTAGCTTTGTGTAAATCTGTAGTTATTGTTAGTGTTTGAGGTTGTTACGTAATGCAATGTAGTTGGAGAGAGAGCCTGAGAAGGTTTCATGAAAAGTACAAAGGTATGCATAGCAGAAAGTCGTAAGTAGTGATATTAGTAGAGAAGAGTCGTGGTGCTTTTGCTATATTGAATGAGTGAGATCCGCTCAAAGTCACCAGGACAAAGATAATGTCACATAAACTCCTTTATTGCCATAATCTATGTTCAGTTCTCTTTATGCATGGTGTAACCGTATGGAAAGTCCTATATCCCCCCACTATTTGTTATGTGTAGCAGAAGACCCACTCTCTGTGTGTTGTGTCCTGCCTGTGTACATTTCTTCTCTGTCTCTCTCCTGTATACTATTTACTCTATAAAAGTCTTCAGTTTTGTATGTATAATATGTGGTATATAGTGTTACTATTTTGTAGTGCAGAATGCTTTTGCTCTTTTCCATACCATGTCACTCGCTACTTTACATTTACGTTACAGATACTACATCTTTGTGGCTTGCTTTTGGTTGTTGCTGTTCTGTTGGTTTTGGGTTGCCTATTTGGTTGCTGTGTGGCTGTGCCTTGAATTCTTCAATGATAGTTACTACACATTACTTATGACAAGAGTTTTCTTCATACGAAATCTACGATGAATGCATATGTGCAGAGCGAGAACAAGGAAACCAAACCAAACGACGAGGTTGCTGGCTGGCCTGGTTGTTTGTCTGCTGGATATTGTAAAACTAAAATTCACGTTTACGACATTATCCCTATACATTTTCACATTTATGATTGTATATTTTACTGCTTTTCTCTATTATATCCTGGTTTCTCATCCGTACATGAATAGTATGACTCTGTTTACTCTCTGCACCACTAGTGCTCCTTGTGTATGTATAGTGCATATACCTAGGTATGTTATGTACACACACGTATGCATTCTATATACTTCGTGAGAATACCAGAGACGAGTGAAGTTGTAGTTTATATTTCTTTTGTTTGACTTTCACATGCTATAAGGCAGAATACAAATACAAGGCGAACTCTGGTAGTGCAATTTACTACGACTACTAATACACAAAGGCAAGAGAAACAGTAGTATGGTAGTAATGGTAGTATGTATGTGAGGAATAATGGGAGAAGCTATAAAGGATCTAGACAAGGAGGATAACTGCAGTGCAGCTTAAAGTTTTCATTCCGATATTTAGTGGTATCTGTACCTAGGATTAGTAGATGTACACGATTCAGCATTTATAATGCCGACGTGTCAGCTTATAATATAATAATATGTGTACTGTGAGTGAACCCAAAAGAGTTGCTTTAGCTTCTGCTCTAAGATTTCTAAGAGAATGTCTATCTAATAATTTTTCCAAAGCACTAAAATTTGAAGAAGAAAAAATTCTACCTAATATTAGACTTTTGTTGGCGTTAAAAAAGAAAAAGGCTGGGCTGGGTTCTCTCTTTCCTCTTCCTTCTTGTGCTAAAGGTTGGCTGGGTTGAGTTGAGGAAAGAAAATGTTCACTCGGGCAATCAACTGGAGTACAATATACAGCTTCGTAAGTATCTGTACATGCCTCCTGCTTACAACACTACAAATACACGAGGAGATAGATGAAAGTGGAGTGTGAGTTAAGAAAGTCGAGTTAACTAATGTTGTTTTTAGTATTTGTAGGCTGGGAGTGAAGATGAGCTAAGACTTGACTGCTTACATACTAAATGAGCAGATTGGATGTGTGGTATGCACTTACACAAGCAAATCGCAAATGTAGGCAAGCAATCCATGGCAAGCCATGACATACCACATGTCTGCTTGTCTCCTTTATGTGTATATTACTGTTAGGCAACAGAGTACTTGAGTCGAAAGCTTAGCGGAGGAACAGTACGAATGTTTGTAACGTCTGTGTTAACTTGTCTATAGAATTGCTCACAGCCCATCATAAATATAACCAAAAGAGAAAGATAGTGGTGCAAGTTGTGTGTGTGCGGGAGATTTACTCTCGTTTACTTGAAAAGCTTAGGGCTGACTTGAGCTTTGCTTGTGCATACACTACTACTACTAGCAACCTACTACTACTACTAATATACGGCACTTGGAAAGTTGTTATTAATTTGACTTGGCTCCTCTTCTACACCAATAGTAGTAATGACTGGAGATGTCAAATCGAAATTTATCATGCTTGTTTCTCGTGTGGACGTACAGGCTAAAATTCTGAGTTTTATTACGTACTTAGAATGCACAGGGAAATTTTCCTATGTGGCACTGCTACAGTTACACACATACCTAGAAGTACTCCATACTTATACACATACAGGCAAATAGAGGTACATGTTATATACAGGAGCTGATTGAACTGCACTGTTTTAGTGTTAGTTTACGACTCAAACCCGCTATACACAGCTCTATTTATGTAATGTAGTAGTTGCACCGTCTTAGTATTTATACCTAGGTATATGAGTTAGTTGGTCGTACTAGTAAAGTAATGCATGTAGTACAAATAGTAGCAGTAGCTAGTATACCTAAGTAGTAGGAGAGATGTAATGCATGCTTGGTTTTCTTATCACATCACCAAGTTTCTTTTAGGTATTCAATTCAAGTTGCCTAACTCGGTTAAGAGAATAGGTCCTAGCTATTTGTAATAGCAGGAGTACCTATAGTAGGAATAGCAGTTTTGGAGTATTATGCATTGCTACTGCACAAACACACACAGTGGCTCTATCTAATATTAATAGTGCTCTATATAGAGTGAAGCATTAAGCTTAATGTAATGCCATGCTGTGTTAGTTTTAACTGAGTCGTAGATTTTATGGCAAAGAAGAAAAAGAAAAGACACAGTGCAGTCTCCTCTCTACCTCACTCTCTCTATCTACCTCTTTATTTCAAAAAAGAAAGAAAAAGAAGAAGAGTTCCTTCCGCAGTTCATTCTTCTATATAAAGGGAGATGCCCAAAAATACTTTACACAGTTCTCGTTGTCTCTCAAGTTTACAATGAATTCGGAAAACATCCGTAGTTCACTTGACTAAGTTGAAAGTTGGCTTGGTATGACTTGAGTTGAAAATCTTCGGTAGAATGATGATTTGAGTGGGAAAAATGACACATGACGTGGCTTTATCTCCGTTTAGGATATTGCTGCCATTTGCTTGCCTCTTTGACATTGCATTGCTCTATATACAAATAGATAGATACTACTACAAATTCTACACTGTATACAGATGTGTATCTTATATACTAATGTATAATAACTGCATAGAAAAGATGCTAGAGCAGGACAAAGTTGATAGTACTTATGCAAGTGGCAAGTCTGTCCTGTTCTACATACAAATAGAACACACCACCACAAATACTACTACTACATAGGACTATTACTAGGGCTACTGCTACAACACTGACTTGGCTTCAGTTGCATTGTATAAGAATTACTCAGAGTTAGAGCATGTACCATTTGTCTGAAATAAAAGCAAGTCCTCAAGAAAAAACTCACATCAGTTATGTAGTTTGGTGAGCCTTTGTTCTTCGCATTATTCATATTGTGCCAAGACAGTATAAAGTCCATATTTGTCGCAGTTCACAACACTATTGCACTGCATTCTGCATTACACTCTGGTAGTACGTTCTAAATTGTACACATAGAACATATACACACACACGACCATAATGTATTTGAGTATTTGTATGTATATAACCTTAGTAGAACATATAAACTGAAATGTCGAGTTTTTTTCGGTGTTTGGGTAGTAATAGCAGTTAGTGGATAGAGTTAAACTTGAATTTTGGCAATGTTGTCTGTTTAACATACGACGAACATCATGATAGGAGCTCAAAGTCAGACCATGATGGCAAGCAAATGAAACCAGAGCAAAGGACGTTGTTCTGTGTGCATTATTGCAATGAATTTTGTTTAGTACCGATGAAATTTAACCTTTACGGAGGATATGTAGTGTACACATACAGTAGTGTACATACAAATGATATTCATCACCATGAATAGAATACTATATACAATACACAAGTACAAAAAGATGTGTTAAAAAGTTGTATGCACACATAATATATATAGCTTTGCAGTATGTAAACACATGTGCATTTTTGTTGTGTATTGTAATTCAATACTGTAGTTTGAATAGTGCACTGTCTGTACAAAGATATGTTGAATGTGGAGTATATTTGTATTTTATTATGTTCTGATGTTGCATTTCATTGTTCTCCAGTCCATTATTGCATAGTTCGTAGTACTAGTATTTTTGTTGTGCCAAAGTTCCACCCATGGAAATATTCCTGTGTGTTATCCAAGGGAGGACAGACAAAATAAGCAATTGTATATGACAAACTATATTAAATCTGTTAACAATAAGTCTGGAAACACATACTACGTGAATGTTTGTCGCTGATTTTTTATGCATACTTATTTATAGAGTGAAAAACAAACAATACACAGGTCTTTCGTTGTGAATCTTATCGACCGTACTATAATAATTGAAAAGGCAGTTTACATTGAGGTCGGTGTAAGCATAATTCATTGTACATTGTACATACAGTATAACGTTGCAACTTGCAACATTATTCTTGCTAAAATTGCACATGAAAGTAATATACAGGCACTAAATAAGTTTATTCAGTGCATCTGCAAGCTCTAAACTTCTTTTTGGCATTCTTTGAAACGCAAATTTTATTGGTTGTATATATTTTCACGGTTTCACAACTAAAATCTGTATAAATAAGCAAAAGCAACACATAAAATGTGCATTTAGAATGTACTAATAATACCCATACATGTATGCTTCTGTATGTGTATAGGTAGGTGTGTATTAGTACTATGTATGTCTTTAGCTGTAAGTAGAATGTTGTGAACTGTGGATGGAAATATGAAAATGTCGGTGAGACACAAGCAGTTTTCAATGAATGGTAGCAGCAGCATGGTTTCATTAAATTTTTAGCGTGATGAATAGAGCCTTTGCTATTAATTATTGTGCTATTTGCGTATCTCTCTGATGCACACAGAGAGATAAGACAACACATTACCATCCATAGACGTAAAACATGCACAAGAAAGATGATGATTTATGTGCTCACATTGTTTGTACATGTATGCGCCATTATAGTCTCGGCGAGTATTTTAAACTTGGCTAGATCGATACAAAGATAAGATAGTAACACACAACACAAATACAATTCATTGACGAGTTGACTTGATTCAAATGCATGAGCATTATATTCACGAAAATCACTGAGAGATGATCGTTTCCATCCACATGCAATGATTGTGCTGAAAAGCAGCAAAAAATCTACCAAGTAAAGTATATGCGAATGCATCGCATACTCAGACTGAATACTACTACCTGGATATTAAAGCTACACATACAGAAATGTATGTGTAGTATGTAGGCACTTATTAAGAAAATACTATTACTACCATATTGCTATAAGGATTCCATACATACATAGTAGATATTTCGAGTTATTTTGTTTTTGCAATGATGTGTTTGATTT
>JAQFYB010002432.1:0-24614 GCA_034694085.1 Pogonognathellus longicornis
ATCATAGCACTAGCACCAGTACAGCAATCCCAGTATAGATATCACAACAATTTTCGGATCATGACATTTCTCTTATGGCAAATACCGTACATTATTCTCATCCAAAAAAGTGCTCAAATGTCATTGTAAAATCTATTTTGTCCATAATGTATTTTTACCTGCCTTCCCTTCTACTTAGACATATTTTAACTCAAATTTAAAGTTCTTATTTAATAAATGAAAGTTATTTTTCGTCAATTCAATGTAAGTAACCGTATTCTGGGAAATGATTGGAATTCACCCTCTGAAGCAAAATACATTATTGAATCAAAAGGGTCATAGAATAGCTGATTAATTTCATTTTTGTTGCTATTTTTGTTACATAAACAAGCATTTCTAATAGGACAATCTAAAGAGAATTTGTAAATTAAAATATACAAATAGAAATGACAATATGATAATTGGCATTTATTCTATTGTCTATAGTATTTTACAATTAAAAAAGACTAAATTACATACTGCATAAACGTAGTACCTCTTAGTACCTATGTATCTATACTACATATAATATCGGCAAGTATGTGTATTTACCTTAAACTACCTAATAGTTGATATTCAATTTACACACATCTACAGCTGGTGCAATGAATCGTAGGTAATAGCGTAGAAATGGACGAATGACAAAGTTGAAAAAGCAAGGTGAAGCTATGTACTTGTAGCGTAAGCGTAACGGGAGGCAATGCAATGGCATAACGTGCGTAAGTAACTTAATATAATTCAGGATGAGAATGTAGAGCAGACGAGGATAAGGAGAGTAATTCAGTAGTGTATATATGTTATGGTATGCTAACCCGTGTTGAAGAAATTATCCCATTGACTGTTTAGCTGACTCTCTAAACTGGAGTTCTACAGAGAGAGAGAGTTAGAGAGAGACGGAGTGAGTGAGCCAGAAATAGATATCCCATACAAACCAAAAGCAACTGAAATATTGCAAAGCTTGCTTAACCAAAGTTGCCTTCTAGTATCTTGTACAGACAAGACACAAGACACCAAAGCTGAAGCAAAGTTGGTTTGTATGTATGTATGGAACAAGTAATGTATGTACGTGCATATAATAGATTTTAACTGTAGCAGTAGTGTAGGCTGATTATGTTGTAATGTAGTTATAATGCACTCACGAACTGAACTAAACTCAATGTTACATTTCAAGGGGGATTGAAACAGAACTTCGCTGTGCTCTGTGCTCGAGTTCTTTTCACTAGTAGGTAACACTTTCCACTTACCACGTTTTTACATTCAGATTTTTATTTTTGCCTTGTACAAGTCCTAAGTTGTGTTCGTAGTATTTATCTGTAGTTGTACAACCGAATTCAACGGAAAGGAAAAGGTAGTCGTAGTAGTACAAGTGATCTTGGGCTAAATCTCAATTCTTGATCTAAGATCTATTTGCTCTCTTCGTGGTTAATTTAACTTCTTGCTAGACCTTCTTAAATGTAAATCAGATGCATTTAAAATGTTGTTCTTTTTATTTTCGGTTGCCAATCTGTGTTTATAATTATACACTACTGTGTTGTTGTCTTAGTGTATTAAGTATTTAGCAACCAAAAAAAGATTTTCTGTACCTAGTGTTGTGTTGTGCTTTGTTGCACACCTAATTTCTGCACATTTCATCCGGAATTTCTAAGTGTGGCACATCTATGGCCGATTCGTGTGTGATTTTGTTTATCTAAATAGGTATACACACTACATGTTGTGGTTTCTTCTGTTTTATGTACAAGAAAGGTGTTTTATGAGGTGTGTTTCGTTTTATGAGGCATGTTTCGTTGAAAAAGTGCAAGGAAATGCAGTGAATTAAAATATTCATAAATTATATCGATCAGATTACATAGAAACTCTTCTTGAGTCTTGACTTCGGTTCATCGAGGCTAGACAAAAAAGTGAAAATACCAAGTGATTCGACCGGCCGGCTGAATGTTCATTTTATTGTATTACGAATTACCAACACAAGTTCCAGTTTTTTGCTTGTCCATTGACCAAGAGTTATAGTACAGGTAAGCAAGGGGTTCATGAGTTTAAGTCACGAAAATCATTAGCTCATTGTTTAGTAAAAGCGAAAAGGGAATCCTGTCTATGTGCCATGTACGTATTATATATGTGAATGTGTGGTGTGGTAGTAGCTTCAGTATACTAATATCAATGTTAGTATTTGTACACAAAACAATATACCATACCATACCATAAAGCAGACTTGCATCTCCAGTTTTTTTAGTTTGTCAGGTAGGGGGATGTGGGCATGGCATAATATTATTATAATCAACTTATTAAACTGCATTATACTGAGTAAGTAACCATGTTTTATGCATTGCACCGTTAGTAAAGATAAATAGTGTTTTCTATAGTATTTATTGAAATGGAGGATCCTATAGTGTTCTTTGGTAGGATAGGGACGGATATATTTACATATCTAAACCAAGCAATCTTCACAGTACTCAGAGAGATACACACATTGGACATGTTATGTTGTGTGTTTCAGCTCTTGAAGTATTGATGTGCACATAAGTTGTAGTTCCTAAAGAATATTAACTCAGGAAAGAGGAATACGTTGATATTCTCTATACGTAGTGTTATTTCTCATCTCACTCAATTACAGCTCGAAGCTGTAATGTGTGTGATAATGTGATGTGATACGACTTCACGGTAAAAATTCAAATTTTCAAAGAGTTTCACATACAGTGTAAAGACTCTAGGTGCGTGGTTGGGTTTGGGCACGGCTTGGATTTTCAGATGCAAGCAGAGATGTAAATGTTTGTGTACATACCTTACTCATTTTTGATGTCAGGAGAAAATAATGGTAATCATTTTAATCATGTTCTTGAGCTGTGACCTTACGGCTACAGTTATACAATTTGAAAACCAAATACACGTGGTGCTACGACATGCAGACTATCAAGATTGTTATTTTTGCAAAAATCCGGAGAAACTGCCTTAGGAAAGACAATTATGTTCATACATACATTCAATGTACGTACACCTGTTAACTCCATGACAAAAGCGATTTGTTCTATGATCATACATGCACATAATAATAATTGGGCATGTTGCTATCGCTGTTTTGTGGTTGTAATTTCAGTTGTAGCAACAATACATCATGTGGTTCTGCGTAATGCAATATACTTACATCCTATGAATTATATGTCGCATTTACCTCCCCGTATAAACGATTCAAATAATTTTATTGATAATGAGTTGGGTTTGTGGGTTTCGGTTAGAATAGCAATTGTATTCCAACCGACAGGACACATTAAATATTCCTATACTACTACATTCTCCACCACCTTGCAACCTCAAAGATTTAGCTTTCCAATAAACAACAAGAACAACACAACCCTACCTTGCTTTAAACAACTATCTCTTTGTGTGATATCTGGAGTAGTAGACCTACTGGTGAATCATCTCAATCTCTCACTAAGTGTTTCGTATACCAAGGTGTGTTTTGCAAGAATAGAATGGCTGCTCGGTGATTTAATCTCCATCAGGAAGTACGGATAAATAACAGTGCACAACTACCTCATATTTATGTCAAGTATGTATACTACCTAGTACACAGAGAGATACAGATACACCGTGTGTTGTCTGTCTGCCCATCATGTAGTTTTTCTATGGGGGCTACCTCTACTTCTGTAGAATCATGTGTGTTTACCTTTAAAGTAACTACGGTGGTTGTGTGTGTGATTCACCATCCTGTTGTGAGGTAGTCTGGGAAATTAGTTTGCCTTTAATGCCCTCCATCATACATAACTTCTCGAAAAAGGCGAACAGAAAGCAATTGACTTGCACTGCAACATGCTTTACTTCACTAGATTAATGCCTACCACTTTCAAAACACAAAGAGAACAATCTCATCTGGATCGTTGTAAACATCTGCTGTGTGGATTACAGTAGTACATAGTTCGTTTTAAAGCAGTACCTACTACACAGTTTTAAGGTGTGTTGCTTGTTCTGTGTGTGAAATAAAGGTGTGTTTTCGATTCGAACAAAGATAGACAGTGAAATAGCAGAGTTGTATATACAATTAGATATACTTTTACAAATCTTACAACAGTCATTGTTAGTGTTACATGTTTTATAGTGTAAAGTGCAAAGCTCGTATGTGCATAGCATATACATACACCTGTAGTTACTATTAATTTAATGCCTATCATTTCGAAGTATAGACTTAAGTGATTCTGAAATCGCGGTGTCTTCATATATATACTAGGCAATTATTGGTTCAGAATGGTCATTGAATTTTACATCATTATCAATGATTAAAATGATAAGACACGACTGATTATGGAGGTAGCCCATAAAGCAAAAGAACGGACTATAAAAGACCATTATTAATTAAGGCATAATAGGCAGTCAATAAAACGGAATTCCATTAGTTCGTCTCATTTTGCATACTTGACACGTTTACTCAAAGACCCAAAGGCCGTACCAATTTGCTTTTTACTACGGTGTGTGTACCAGGGGCTCTTTACTACTCTTTTTTATAAGGAATAGAAGGTTTATGACATTAGGATTTAAATGTGAACCGATAAAATCTAAATCGATACGTAAGATTACAATTACATTTATGGTTATTCGATTTATTCCAATGCTTACACAACAACTTTGATATTTTTTTTATTTCTTACTTACACAATCGTAGCCATAATTTGATTGAAGGTTGTATGAAATGTAATGCTTTTTTACGCAATTCATACACTGTAGTAGGGTACTACGTACTGCCAAAACGAAAGGGATACCAAAATTATGGTAAATTGCAACTTAAGAAAGTAAAACGTGAAATTAAGGCTTAATACCTTACGTATGGGAAATCTTTGTTAAATAATAGTTGAGTGAAAAACATCCCATCCGCATCCCCCTGTTGAATGTGCGGTTGAAAACTGGGATGGGATGGGTTTCAAATGGTAATGAGAGAAGGAATAGTTGAGTACATTAGTCTTCAGATTATTTTATTAACAGTATATTAGTCTCATGTATCTTCACGTTTTATCAAGTCTACTTGACAATCTAAACGTTTATTTGTAAAGCAGTGAAGTGTGGATGACTGGATGTCAGTTATTTAAAACGTGGTTGGAATGTTTGGGAAATGGGAATGATTTGTTTGTGTCCATGTGTTGTTCATTGAGCGTCATTGATGCTGCATTCCTCCTGCTTGAGATTAAATGTATTCGTTTTGTAGGTCGTTGTCGGCTCTTTTGTTTTAATTTTGCACTGAGTCAAGGTAGTAAGGAGTATTTGTTCATGTGACTCATTCCCTCCTATGTAGTTGTTGCTGTAATGCAAAACGGGCAGAGATTTAGATGAGCTGTAATTGTAGCAGTTTGTATTATCCTGTGACACATGCCGCGACTTCCTTCAGTTGACGCATCGCCATCCATGTCAAATTCGCATATTTTGGCACAAACTCCCAGAGGTTTTAGCGAAAGCTTTTGAAATAGCCAGAGAAGCATGTTTTGTACATACCTAGCTTGCAATTATTACTTATGTACACACGTAAAAGTAAACAAAGTGTAAAAAATTCGGGATGAGATGTGGTTCACTGGAAAATCGGTTGGTTGGTCGACGTGTGCTAAAATGAAGTGTTTATTGCCACTTCTTGACGTGGAGCGTGAGTTATAATTCCTTTCTGCAAACATAGTTGAAACTCTATGTGTATAATATATTCCAATTCAGCATTCAGAGTATGTACATAGTTTTGTAATACTTTTATGGTATGGAAGGCTATGTATATGGTCGTGCGAATAAATTGATCGGAAAGGGAAAGTAATTCCAATGTGAACATAATGCGGCTATAATATAATCTAAGATACGCAGACACCATAAATTGTTTGTGGAAAGCCATTATCATGCACTTTTGAGATTATCTTGGCTTAACCCTGCGCCTATGTTTTACCGTATTACTAATGATTGTGTTTACGATTAGCATTCTCTTGGGAACAATGGCACGGCAATAGCAATAATAATCCCGTAGAACTGAGTGGTGTTTTGTGTCGTGCATAACATTTGCAGATTCCATGAACGGATAAAGAGGGGAAGTCTTCCTTCCCATGGCACAAAACACAACTAATAACCACAGCCCAATTTCATAAAGTAAATATTGACCAAAGTCCTTTAGCCCCACATTTGTTATGAGAAGGAAAGTCTTGTTTTCCCCTACTTCCAAATGTGTTTGTTCTGGTAACAACATTCTGTTTAAATAAGGAAATGGTTTATTTGTTAGCAAAATACAGTCTAACGTAGTAGACATAAGGAAACATTATACCCAAATCTATATTGTTGGAGGTATGCCCTATATTGCTACTCACGAACATTACACAATGTATTTTATGAACTGAATTACACTCTTTCAAATATTTTTATAGCATTTTGTCCTGTAGGTCATCCATCATTGTAAGTGGACCTGAAAGCATTAGGTAAAAAGGAAATTGCTATTGCGTGTGTTTTGCTCATCTTCACCCTGCACTACTCATGCTGGTGGTAAATATTAGTAGCTAACTTGTAATAATATTTCAGTATTAAAGTGAAACTATCTTGTGTCTACACTTATATGCCCTGCATGGCAGCCTTCTGAAAATGAATGTTTATTCTGGAATACTATACTATTAAAAAGGACATTGTTTCACCCTTTTCCCCTTTTTTGTATGCTATTCAATTACCTACATACATGCACATCATCATTCCTTTTTATCCTTATGCGTACTATAAGAGCTACGTGCACTTAAATTATGAAATTACCGTTGTTAACAAGGTTAGAGGCTAGAGATATAAGGTAACCAACCCAATGAACCCAATGAACCCTACATACCAGATACCACTTGCCAACATAGATGATTACCTACATCCTACATGGTAGTCAGCTAACCAACCACCTTCCCCTTTTGTAATTTCGGGTGGCGAGTTTCATTTAAAAGTAACAAAGGTATGTATACAAAATTGATGTATGAAATCTCCAATCATTTTGGTTCAACTTTTCAATTTTTGGAAATCTTGATGCTTTTGTAAATGAGATAAAAAATGAGTGCACACATAGTAGTACTTAGTACTTACATTACACTCAAGTTGTGCTGCTTTACATAAAGAGTTTGAGTCAACCAAATCCTTACACCATGCACTGCTTGCTAAAAATTTAACCTACTGTATAAGAGCTGAAAACAATTTTTAATTGAATATTGATTTTCTAAGTGGCAACTTTTAACTACTAAAGACTGCAGCTTACGATAGCTTATAAGAAATCTGCAAAATTGTCATAATCTAAAATAGCAATTTGGGACTAATATATTTTATAAGCTAGAATGATGAAAGTTGGTTCTTTTTACATAACGCACTACTATAATCCACATTTACATTTTTATTGCTTTGTTTCATTTCAGGCGACGAAAGCTGCGGATTTTGTGTCAGTGAAGAGTATTCATACCCTTGTGTCTGAGTGTGAAGCACACAAGAAAGCGGTACTTCAGTTGAGAATATCTGGAGCTTCTGAGTGTCTCACGGTAACTTGTCCTTCTTTGACCGAAGCAGAAAGCATGGCAGATCTTATTGACGGCTACTGCAGACTCATCTCACCCTCGCATTCTTCCCTGTGGACCCGCAAAGGTAATTCTTTATTCATTACACAGCTACTTGTTCCGTCCACGTTCCTCTGCTACAAAAACTGAGAATGTGATGTAGCTTATGCTCTTTTCCCCGTCTCTACATTTCTACCAACTACTCCTATTTGTTCTGTCAAACTCCTACTAAATGGCAAAAGCTCCAGTTCTACACTTCTAGTATACAAAAACTCCATAATACTTGTGTGCCATGTGCATGCACCAAGCAGCAGCAGTAGTAATAAGTTCTGGAGACTGTAGACTGTAGGATAGGGAACTAGGGTAGTAATATACTTGACTTCCTTACGGTCGACTCAATTTCATCTCTCCTAACTCAAACTCAACTCTCTTACTACTTCTTGTCTTGTGTATTACCCCCGTTGTGAAAGTCACAGGAGGATTTTTCCATTAGTTTAGTCCGGGAATTGCGTGAGAAAAATATCACCCGCAGTTTTTATTGTAGATTTTACGTGCACGCATTTTTCGTATATATATGTACGAGCGAAACATTTCTCGCTGTGCTCTGTGCTAAGTCATGTCGTGTGTGTAGTTTTGCCACGGACCTTATTTTCTTTCTGTGTTCTTCTATGTACAACTGTCAGAATTTCCTTACTACTCCGACTCTATGCTCTGGAACTACCTAGACTACCTATTTTCTACCACTACATGCGAATGAAATTGAAATTGGAAAGCAAAAATGGCCTTTTTAAAGATACTTTCACATCTCGGAAATGAAATGAGCATTCCAAAGTTCCTTTTACCTTAAAATAACTTTAAGTAGGCCCCATACGGTACTGTTTATTAGTCTCAAACGTTTGTGAATGGCAATTTGTATAGAAACAGGGCGGCTTGCTTTGCAGTAATATTTCTGATGTATGAAATAAATGGTGGAACATATCTGCGTATGAAGATAATATTTATAACTTAATTTCTATGTTGACTGCCTTAACCAGTGTTTTTGTCGGTACTTTGATAAGATATTTATGACAAGTTTATTAATGTAAGGTCCCAAAAGACAAAATAGTAAACTTGAAACTCTATTTCAACTTCCATTACAGATAGAGCTTATTTAAGTCTTTATATATATTTATCACTTTTACTACACTCATGAGAAATGCGAGTTTTTAGCACACAGGTGTACACACACTACACGAAATGTACCTATTATCCGCACATGTACATTGTGCGTATGTTATATACATTTCCTATCGAGTTAAATCATTTAAAGACTTGTACCTAGATCACATGCTTAGGCACAAACACATAAACAAGCATTTTCATTCAGATTTACATTTTTCAATGCCTACCAGAGTATGTAATGTAGTGTAAGTACCTCAGACCTCAGTACAGAGAAGATGAACGAAGTGTGTAGTGTGTACTACACCTATAATAAATTGTGGAGTAAGTAAATGAAGAAGGAAACAGAAAACAAAATCCCATTTTGGAACTGAGTTCGTAAAAGCAGAAAACAATGTGAATGTTAAATACAATTCGAGAGAAGGGAGATAGTTGCCCTGCCCTTCTTGGCTTTGTTGCAGCGCTGCGTTGTGCTGAAGTCATTGGTGAAGGTATCTACAATCTATACATCGAGTGTTAGGATATCACGTAAAATATTACATGAGCTTATAGCCTTTACTACCTTGACATTGACTACTACGCATTACGCATAAGTTGTGTGTAAGGATAACCGTTTTTAGCAACTTCGGCTTTGCTCTTCCTTTTCTTCGGGTTTCAACTTCCAAATGTATCTACAAAAGGAACCTGCCAGCCTGACTCCAGGCTCATACATTATACTCCTCCAGAGTCAAATTCAATGCTATACATGCGTAGATATATCTGGAAATGAAATTCAGTTCGTTTGAAGCTACTTTATATACTAGAAACTCATTATCATGGATTGACTACAAGTTATTTCATTCTTGCATTTCTGTTTTAATTAGAACCTATCTATGTAATTGCTTCGTGGTAGAATTTTTGATTTTAAGATATTTTTTAGTAGGTACTTTTCTTTCCCACCTTGTCTTGGTTGTTCAATGTGGATAATTTATAAGTTACGTTAAAGAAGTTGATGACTATTTGAATAATAATGTCATGTAAGTTATGATTTTTATAGCCATGAATTGAAATTGGTCCAGATGAATGTAGAAAGCCCTTGAGTGTATATAAAAAATACAAAGAAGCCAGGAAGAGTGTTGCAGGGCTTTATGAAAATCCCAAGTGAGAAGTATCTGTATTTGAATTAATGAGTTTCATGCAGTAGTTGATAGTTCCAGTTGCATTTGATGTTAATTAAATTGTTGTCAAGCAAGATATATAATGTCTGTGGGATGGGCTTGACTAATTGACAGCTGACAGATGGGTTGTTGGAAGCTTTAACAAGCTTCAAAAACTAATGGCTACTACTTGTATCCGGCACACCAACAAACAACTGAGAGTGCATGCAGACAAAATAAATGCATTTGCTAGTTGGATAAATGTATAAACAATAAAAATTAATTCTCAAGTGTAATTAATAATAATCCACTTACTCGTTTACGTACAAATGCTGAGTGAGGTAATGCTGGAAGCATTGCATTATACTTAACTTATGTAAAACAAATCTCATCATTTATTTGAGGTGTTTAAGAAGCAAATCTCATTATCTTGATGATGTGCTGTGAGTGATGTGCACTCGAACTCAAACAACTCATACTCGTTGATTCCCTGTAGGCATTAAATGTTAAAAGTGCAGTGAATTGCATTTGTCTTACAACACACACACAACGTAGAGCGTAGTGTCTGTAGTGTGTGCACCTGTATGTGTAGGTACACGTAATAACAATATATCTCAGTAAATTCAATGACGATGACATTAAAACATGATGGTTAATGGCTACACGGATGACTATAGGGTGATGTATGTGTAGTGTATAGAATACTGGTAGTGCACCGTGTGGTGTACCTACATATAATAACTAATGTGGTTTGTGTGAATGCTTTTTCAAGCTGCTACCTTGAGGAATTGTCCTTGTCTTAAAGGTTTGCCCTTTATAATCTTACGACAAAGTCTTTCTTTATTACGAATATGTCTTAAGGCTTCTTATGTTATTATTCTTGTTCTCTTCTTGGGTTCTCTCCTTCTTGTTGTTCGTTCTGCTTTACAGTACTCTATACAGTACTCCATGTTTTCAACTACAAATTATTTTCAAAGTTTACCCTATTCATTATTCTCAAGCAAATACTAGTAGATGCATTTTCTTGGCAGAGTTATCTTGTTTTGTATTGACTTAGTTTGTCCGCAAGTTGTTCTAAACAATTCATATGGTTTCCTTTGAGATTTTTTGAATTGTTTGTGGCTTTTGTGTTGGCAGTTTTGATTGTGGATATATATTGGACATGTTTTCATGTTTGATTATTGTTTGCAGATGCTCACCCTCCACGCTACCGACAAGGCAGTCTAAGTCGCAATCAGAGCGGCTCCAATAGTCCCGTCGATTTCCACAAAGATCATCTAATGGACGACTACGCTGAGATTGTTGATGAAGATGGTGATTACTCCATTCCTGCATGTGAGTCTTGTTTGAATTTGTAATGGCGTATTTTGTACAACTGATATTGATATATACTGACAAAGGGGTGGATTGCTTTATACAGAGTGTAAAGTGTAATAGCTATGTACACTTTGTATACACACAGTGAAATATTATAGTATGTGTTTAAGTTCTTGATTTTATTAAGGTTGCTCCATCAAATTCCTCGGTGTGTTTAACATATTTTTCGATTGTTTTTGTTTTGAGAGCCGGGGTGAAATGTGTTATTATGTGGAATGTGATGTCTGTGGCCAATTAATCTATCTCTGAGAAATGTGCAATTTTCTGTGTAAATGTACAATTAAATGTAATCAAAAGCGAGTTTCACAGCATGATACAAAACTCGTCTGGATTCATACTACCTATACACACACATACGTCTGAATTGATTAGCTGACTGACATTGAATTGATTTGACTTATTGCAGCTCATGACTACGAGTTGAATCGATCTAACGTAGAATTGGGACAGATCATTGGACAAGGCCAATTTGGAGATGTTCACCAAGGAATTTACTTCAGTAAAGACAAAGAGAAGGTTCCTGTAGCAGTCAAGACTTGCAAATTGGATGCAGATGCGGCTACCGCAGACAGATTCTTAGAAGAAGCCTGTAAGTCTCTCTCATCATTCAAACTCAAACCACGTCGTTTTAAAACTTTTTCCCCAACATCATAATTGCCTTATGAAATATAAGAGTACAGATTGATAGAATCTTTGGCTAAAACATGGAGAGAGTATATTGATAGAATCATCAAAAAATCATAGTAACTAAAAGTTGTATAAAAACTGCTTTTCAAAGTGGTTGAAGATCTAAATGATGATGTGGTTAAAGCAGGAATAAATAATTTATTCATTAGTGTAACACAATCTAATCTGTGTTGATAAATGAAAACATTTTGTAGTGTTGAATGAGCAGGTACGTATAGTATCTGTATATATATATATTTTTTCTCAAAAATTATCTTAAAAAAGAATGAATGTAATTCGTACCTATGTATAACAGTGCGTCAGTTGTTAAAGTGTTTCTTGTTAGTAAAGTTAACTGCGTGTGTAACGTGAGACTCTTAATGATGAGGCGTTAATACATGTGGAACGTAAAAGCTGTAGAGTATGGTTTTGATGATATTGTGATGACTGGTGAGTCATTCATTAGCATAGAAATATGGAAAGAAGAGCAAAGCACATGTTTGTTTGCGTCTCTCGATTTGGCTCTGGCTGTGCATATAATGTAATCTCTGGCCCAGCTTCCCCTTCATGTGACGTATTACATATTTTTATGCCTTAATATTTGTTTTATATGCACTGTTGTCGTTCGTCTTGTATCATATCTTTATCAAAAGGCCCATTTCTGTTCAGCATAAGATTGAACTTATCTAAATGTTCTAATGTAATGCATAGCCACATTACCATTTTGGCTATTACATACAATGCATACTTCAATCTAAAGGTGTATCTGTATATCAAGTGGCACATTAGCCAGTTGTATCTAAGTAGTAATATATGTAGTACTTATGTAAAGGATTGTCAGTTTTGTCAGTCGCTAGGCAGTCGTTTATGCGTTTGGAGTCCATATTAACATGTAGTACACAAAGGAGAAAAACGAGTGAACACTTGTGTGTTGCGTATTCGTGCTTTGTACAACATTTGATGGATGGGTTGTTTGAAGTTTATAGTATGAATGAACAAAAAAAGTTTTTTTTCCTAACATGTCTATCTTCCTATATACATTGCAGATATAATGCAGCAGTTCGATCATCCACATATCGTCAAGTTGATAGGAGTTTGCTCAGATGCACCCATTTGGATTGTGATGGAGATGGCCCAATATGGAGAAATGAGAGCTTACATCCAGACTAACAAACATAAGCTGGACCTTGCTATGCTCATATTATACACTTATCAACTCTCAACTGCTCTTTCCTATCTAGAATCCAAAAAGTTTGTTCATAGGTAACGCTTTCATCTTACTCACACAATCTACAAACGTTTTTACTACACTCGTGCATTTATTTTTATGGGACATAAATTTCATGTCTACATGACTTACAGAGATATTGCCGCTCGTAATGTTCTCGTATCCTCCAGCGATTGCGTGAAATTGAGTGATTTTGGTCTTAGCAGGTCAGTACTAATTAGTGGTGCAGCCGCATTCACGTATTATTCTTATTGCTATTAATCATTATCTGTATTGTAATAAGTGTTATTTTAATTGACGGCAATTGTGAAGGTGGGTGTCAGAAGATCAATGCTATTATAAGGCTTCAAAGGGAAAGTTGCCTATCAAGTGGATGGCCCCAGAATCCATAAATTTTCGAAGATTTAGCAATGCTAGCGATGTATGGATGTTTGGTAAGTGTAATTCATGTTTGTTTTATGAATGTCCGCTTGGACATCACATTACAATGCGATCCTTTATTGTACACTGCCTACTTATGATGCTTTATTTTAATGTCTTCATAAAACTGACTAAATTCACTTTGACGCTCTCATAAATGATGACGATTGTATCTTGCCTGCAATTCTTAGGCATTAATTTTTAATTAGCCATTAGTTTAATTTCTATTGAGCTTTTCAAGTTGGATTAATAAGGTGTTTATTGCACCATGAGTAAGCATTATCGTTTACTTTAGTAGGTATTTTATGGCTTTATGTGTATTGCATGCGCTTTGACGCTAGGACATGACACAAACATAATTTACTAATTAATGTTGCACGGAAGGATGTATGTGTGTACTTGGTATTCATTCGTGTGTACTGACAAAGACTTGTTATTTGAACTTGCTCATGCAGGTGTCTTTACTTGAATCTCATGTCGTTAATTTTGTTGTTTGTTGTAGGAGTTTGTATGTGGGAGATTCTGATGTTTGGAGTGAAGCCGTTTGCCGGGGTTCAGAATAATGATGTGATAGGGAAGATCGAGAATGGAGAGAGATTACCTTTGCCTGCGAATTGTCCTCCGAGGTTGTATGCACTCATGTCTCAATGCTGGGCATATGAACCGTCAAAGAGACCTGGTTTTCAACAACTCAAAGAGGATCTCTAGTTAGTGCTCATTATTATTATAAACAGTTTTCGAGAATTGCTTTTCTCCAGTTTATGTATTTCTGTGATGCTTTTATGTAGCTATATTATATGTATACAGTATTTGTTATAATGTTTTCAGTGAAATATTGATGGAAGAGCGACAACAGCAAAAGGATATGGCTCGAAGAGAAAATAGAAGACTGCAAACCATGTCTTGGGGTAATGAGAGCAATCTACAATTATTAAATGCGTGTGTGGTGTGCGTGGTAAGAGGAAGGCAATTAACTAATTGGAATTCTAATTTTATCTGGATATTTTCAGCATCTTCAGCATCTGACGAACAAGCGCCACCAAAACCTCCTCGGATGGATCGGCCACCGGTACTAGGGGAATCGCAACAAGCACAAAATCCTACGACTTACATTGTGGCTCAAAATGCTGAAATTTTACAGCAATTACTGCGTGAGAGTGAATCAAGAGGTCTCAATCCAGCTGTGTATACGACACCAGCCTCAGCCTTCAATACTTTAGCGGTAGATTTTGCGAGTGGATGTGGCACGATGGGATCACCAAAGAGAAAAGTCAAAACCAAACCATTCGTTGAACAAGACGGAGGCAGCTGTCTCCTGGTCGACATGGCTCCTCACAATCAAAACTGTAGTACTTTGTCTAGTCTAGGAACGATGAGTACTAGCTCTAGTTCTGACATTTTTAATATGTCATCCAGTACACCTGGTGGCTCCAAGCCAGCCTCCAATTATGGGACTTTAGACAAGGTCTCGATGAAATTCTATGTTCACAGATCTCACTTCTGCTTTTATTTTGTCAGCACTTGACTCTGTCGTCGTTAGCATGAGACACAGAAGTCCGCTGTCAATTTCTCATTGATTTTTGTGTTAAATTTTTTGTTTTTTGATTCTTCACACGTGTGAAGATGTTTAGCACCACCCTAGTAAGGCTGCTCCATGTGCAAACGGAATTCTTCCGTCGATTTTGTTTTTGTGCTGTGTACCTTTCATTCATATATATTGGTTGGTCTATTGGTTGTATTGATTGGTTTTGGT
This sequence comes from Pogonognathellus longicornis, assembly GCA_034694085.1. Taxonomy (NCBI): domain Eukaryota; kingdom Metazoa; phylum Arthropoda; class Collembola; order Entomobryomorpha; family Tomoceridae; genus Pogonognathellus; species Pogonognathellus longicornis. Next base: position 15,271 of record JAQFYB010002432.1, read on the forward strand.
TTTTTGGTGAGGTGATCGTATTATAGTGCATGAAATTATTCTAGTTCTATTTTATTTCATTTGATTCATAATTTTTTGTCATTTCCAAAAACTCTTTCTCAAGAGTATGTATGTAGCACTGTTTCATTTACAATTGCAAGTTCTCACTGTGACTTTTTGGGGGCGATGGGATATTTCAGGATCTTAAAAATGGTATGGATGTAGCAGAAGTTGAGCTCAGATACAAACAAGAGTTGGAAAACAAACTCCGGGAGCAGCAGAAACAGTCTGAAGAAGACAGTCGTTGGTTAGCTGAAGAAGAAAACAACCTGGTAATACCATACTTCTAAATGAAGAGACTTTTACTAGTTAGTCGAAGTACCTACCAATCCCATAAGTCTCGGGTTATGTTCGGGCCTTATATAAAGGCTATAAAATCTATTTTAGGAGTACATATCATATCTTGAAATGGGCAATCCAGCTTAAGTTGTTTACGACGGATGTTCATGTCAAATGTCTTGTTCTACTTTCAGAGAAAGCGATTATCAATAACAACAAGTACCTCGGATCGTTCAGACAGCGAATGCGGAGACGCTCCTAATACTTCTTCGGGTTTTGCTCAGATAGGAGACGGAGCAATGGTTAATGGGAGTGGTGTAATAAGTGGTAATATCGGACCGGAGGAGAAAGCCGTTATTGTGAAGGTAAATAGAAAGTTATTTTACCGCACACATTCATTCTATCTGTCTGTCGCATTGTCATTATTTGCTGTAATTTCTAGCATTGCATCACATACATCTTTAATCACAAACTAGTTGGGTTTTGTGTGTAGTGTGTAATTTGTGGGAGCTTAGTTTACGGATGTTGTAACGACCAGAGAGATTATGTTCTTTGTTTTGTCTTTGTAGAAAATGGAACCGACTCCAACAGCAGATTTGGACCGAAATCATGACCGCGTTTATGACAGTACAACGAGTGTTGTGAAGGCAATAATGGAACTGACGCAAGGGGTACAACAACAACTGGGTAGAGTCGACTACTTAGAATTGGTTAGAAAAGTTGGACTTGAGCTTCGGACGCTGTTAGGAAGCGTAGATGAACTCGTGGATGTATTTCCAGATACAGCCAAGCATGAAGTAAGTAGTAACTTATTTGTTTTGCTGAGAAAGAACGGTCTAGAGTCTAGACGGTAATGGACTGACTGTGTTTGTTGTTATAGGTGGAAATGGCTCATCAAGTTCTCAGTAAGGATATGAAAGAGTTAGTCAGTGCAATGCGCTTAGCCGAAAAATACAGCTCAACTACATTAGATGTCGAATATAGAAAGTAAGCTTCAACATATGACTCTCCTTATGCATTTAACTCAAGAACGATCTGATCATATAACAATAACTAATCGGAATGCTTTTTTGCAGGGGAATGTTGTCAGCTGCTCATGTTCTAGCCATGGATGCAAAAAATCTTTTGGATGTGGTTGATTCTATCAGAATGCGTTGCCCAGATGTAGAAGAATTTATTCAAAGAGCAAAAGTCCTAGAAAAACCGAATTCAATATTGGAATCTTAGTCACTGAGACGAGTAATACTTATACATAGGTATAATAGTATGTCTCGCATGCTAATAATAATTAGTTAGTTAAATGTGAGTTTGAGTCAGATTGTCGCAGATATATGCAATTAATCCTTACTACTATATAGAAGTTGGCTCTTACGGATGTATGTGTAGAGACACAACTCTGAAGCAAAGGTTGTTTTCTTAAACATAGATGCACTCACAAGAACTCATATTATGAAGACCAAGTATCGAACCTTAATTTTAAGAAAGTACCAACGACTACTATACGGCTTAGTTAAAATAGAGAAAGCTAGTGCTATTTATGTATTGAGTACTACTACAGTTATTACTAATGCTATTTTTATTAACGTTACCATAAATTGTTTTTGTTGTTTATGTAAAAAGTAAGCGTATCAGTAACAGTAAGTACCTTGGCATAAAATACGTAGCCATTTGCAATTGGGTATACAGATTTATCTTTGTTGACTTGCACATGCTCATGTAGAATATAAATAAATTAGCCAATTTAAATCAGAGGTATTACATGCACCTACATAACAAATATTATGTAATGTTATTACGTAATGCATAATGTGCTGCAGTGTGTTTCAGTTTAATATGTTACATGCTTTTGTGCTTACAGACAAACTAGTCATTTAAGACGTATGTGAAAGTCGGAAATTCGTAAAAATATTTACAAAGTGTAAGGACAGAAATCTAACTGTGTTGATTTAATTGGGTAACGTTAACAAAGACTTAGACTTTAGTGACTTAGTGACACTATAGATTCTATGACCATTTTAAAAATAACACAACACGAATATTAGTATGAAATGAAATGAAATGTACTACTACGATAAACCATAATTTAACGAAACATATTAATGAATTATTGAATGTTGAACTAATTTTTTAAATAGCTGAGATATACTTAATAGAAAGCAAAAAATTGAAGTAAATAATTGATTTCACGAATAATTCTTCATTCCAATTATAAATTTGAATATTTTACTAGAATTAGCACTTAGTAGATGTGTGCGTGTGCGTTCGTGTGTGTGTGTTTAGATAATCATAGTAAACGTATTCATTTACCAACGTCTCACACGCGTTCCCTTCAAGTAATAGAGGCTTTATGTGTATTACACCTATACTTACAATTAGTATGGCATTCAGTATCGTGTACCGTATCGTAAATTGTAATTCTGTAATTTACAAAACACAAATGTAATTGATATAATAGAAATACTCAAAGCTATTGCAGGCAATCGTAATGTAATGTAAAGAAATAAGATTGTCTGCAACAACCAATTAACCAATACACCGACCTACGTACTACTATATTATACCTCCACATAGAAAGAATACAATAATATCCGTTTATGCAAAATGAAATCCCTTTAATTCTTACCTACACTATCATTTAAGTAAACACAATAATTAAGACTGATCCTGTAACATCGTTACGTTCACATTATTACGTTGTTATATTGTAAGGGTAATGTAAGGTTATTACTAGTTATTGATTTGCTAATTGTAAGTGTGTAAACCAAATATAAACAGAATTACAGGGGAAACCCTTGCATTGCAGGAATTTTAATCCCAAATAAGTTGTAAACTGTAAGTAACTCTTATATTGTACACGTACCTTTGGTCCACTTGATTACGTAAAAAATCAAACAGTCGAATAAGTAATAATACCTAATTACGATTTTCTAGAAAGCTATATATAAAATTAGTTTTATTGTATGTTCTAAGCAAGTACTGTGTGTAAAATATTAGTGAATAATATAGTATGCAAATATACCTCGTCACAATCAGTCAGATAAGATTATACCTACACAACAATGATTTAGATTTTGCTATTGTACATCACAAATGGTAGAACATAGGAAGTTAATTTAAGTTTTTAATACCAACTTAATTAAACGGTTAAATTTGTAAGTAATACTGTGTTGCTTACTACCTTGAGATATGAAAGCATCCAAACGTGCGTGCGTTTTCATTATTTCAGTACCAATATGTTATGATCATTAAATCAAGTATGAAAGTGTGAAGTTATGCCTCACTTCCTAAGTATTATACAGTTACAATATTTAACGTAATAATAATATTGTTGAAGTTTTGCTGAATTTAATTGAACTGTTTTGTAGTTAATTATAATTGTACTATTACTATTATAAATAAATTTTGAGGACTTTTCTTGTCTTGTGGTTGTGATCTCGAAGTAGATGAGGAGTGAAACCATTTTCCAGAATTATGCAATACAATATCCAGTGGAAAATAAATACGATAAATTGAAACGAAAAAAGTAAAATGTTGTTAAATTACAGGGTATTCATTAACTTTATTTACTCACAAAATTTTTACACGGGCATCTTACGAACGATTCTCTCCTGCTTGGCAATCAATATACCCTTCCTACTTGGATCATGTTAGTTAACTTTACATACATTGTTGAAATATTATTATAATATAACGGCTTACTAAAGTTCGACTGACAGGAAATTTCTTTGATATACTCGAAGTCCTAATTTACTTGAAGGGGTCCTTGGCTTCAACCAACTTGTACCAGTGACCGCATTCACATCTCTTGTTGTCTCCCTTGTACAACCAAAGGTAGTTAATATAGAAAGAATCTTCGTGGCAGCAGCAGCCAATCATTCTCATATCATGGAAAGATGGAACTTCAGTTGGAGCGACCTTTGTTCCAGCTCCCTTCTTCTGTACACTCATTTGGAAAGGATCCTGCAATACAATAAAATGTCATATGAAAATAACAGTGCACAAATTCAGCAAATTATAAATCTAATAAAGCATTAAACTCTTTATACATTCATAATTCAAGATCCAATACTATTGAGTTATTTTAAGCTCATGTAAGTTGTAAGTAAGTGCAAAAAGCTTACGGGATTTCCTCTGGCAATGGCTTCAAGCTCCTTTCGTTCCAACCCGGTTGCATGTTCCAAGGGATCAGCCATTACTGAAACAAAAAACGAAAGTTATTTACTTTACAAAACCATAATTTAATTTCACCAATAATTATCCTGGTGAATCTTTACCTTCACTAACACTCTTGCAGAAAAAGAGGAAAAAATTAATACCGTTTATTCTAAACTAAAGTATGTACCTCTCTTCGCTCCAGGTCTAGTATTAGGATTATTATGACATTTAGGACCTACAACCTATGCCTATAGCTGGACCTCCAGTAGTTATTTTTATTTTAATATTTTATCGTATAAAATATACAGACTAGGAGCGTACACAAATAATAATCCTGAACCGAACCCCCTGAATTTTCCGCTTTCGAATTATACATTTGCTAATAATTTATCAGCTGTTCGAACACTAATTGTATTCAAAAGCCATGTCTTCGTTGTGCCTTATATTTAATATTTTACCAAAATTATATAGCACAAAATATTCAATTCAAAAATAACTATGTCTGTCTGCATCAAATTGAGAATATTTTATATCATTGCAGTGCAGTGCATAGCCCAAATCGAATTTAAACTTATTTAACTTATACCAGTTTAAATAAAGGTTAACTAAATAAATTAATTGCCTTTTCGTGAAATCCTCACTTCCCTTTTTATACTGGGCGCTGTAGGAATACCATAATTGATTTTAACAAATTGTGATTAAAATATTGTACTTACATTTCTGGGCCCCTCTAACTGAAGTAACCATTAGACTAGGCCGTCTAGCAGCATTAAAAATTGACCTGGCGAGGACTCCAGCCATTTTTACAAAATATTTTCGAAAAACAAATTCCTCACTTCAATATTTCGCCTTCTATTCTATCTCAGAGGCAGTTCAACAGAAGAATCAGCTTACAGCCAAAGCAAAGGGATTCAAAGACCGACTATTCTGTGCTGCCGTGTCTGGATATCGGAGGTTGGAAGAATTAATATGGCAAGCGCCTTATTTCGTTTCAATCGACAAACACAACAAAATATTCTTTTTGTAAACATTTCTCAATTTCCGGTTTCGGGTAAGTTTCATAAATACAAAATAATACAAAAGATAAATCTCAAAATTGCAATAATATTTTTCAGGATATTAAGACCATTTTTAAAGGTGTTGTTTTTCTTTTTAGATTGATCATTGATTGAACAGGGCAAAATTGCTTTAAAAATAGTCTGAGATTCCACAAGTTTCTGTCGGTCAACTGAAACTGTCATAAGGTGAAAGGTGAAGGCATATCTTATTAATTTTAATTATAGAACTAATTAATAACTATGATAGATTACAGTTTAGTCATGTAAAGATATGTTATATACAATTCTATTTTTTGGTACTGCTTCAAAAAACAACTGTTGTAAACATAAATCAATCCTTTTATTATGTATTACATTCCATGTCACTCAATCAATCAAGCTTTTTTTATATTATCGTAAATCTTTTTCATTCAGTACCATCGTTTATTTCTATTTTTTGCCTCTACTAGCGTGATTTATAGATATTTATGTTGAGCATTTAATGGCATGATTAATAATTGTGCGGCCAGGACAGCCAGAACTACTGGAGCACCTTTTCTGATTCACAAAATTATCACAGTAAAAGTCACAAAGTTGGAAATTATAAACTTATTGAATTTTATTTTTGCAGATGTCTGGAGAAAGGTACAATATTCACAGTCAACTTGAGCATCTGCAGTCCAAGTATATTGGTACAGGCCACGCAGACACTTCTAAACATGAATGGCTCACTAACCAACACCGAGACACTTATGCATCAATTTTAGGGCACACAGATTTGCTCAACTACATGGCTTTGGTCGAAAATGAATCGAAAGCACGAATTAAGTTCAACTTAGTTGAGAAGATGTTACAGCCTTGTGGGCCTCCTCCAGAAAAACAACCTGAAGACTGAAACTCACAATCAGATAGACATGTATCAATTTATCGACGTACTAATATTGTTGTGTTACACACAGTTCTTTCATTTGATTCAATATTTAAATGTATAGAATGCCTATTTTATCTTTTTCATAAAATATCTTAATAATTTAGTTAAACTACTCTGTTCTTTTAAGACTCCAATTAATTACACATGCAGTTAAGATGTGATTTCGTAACGACTTAATTAATTGTTACGCATGACATAATAAATATGTATATTATGTAATTTTCATATACATGCAGTAAAACATAATATCTACCCTGAATATCTACAAAGCAATGTGGGTTCTAAAATTATATCCTTGTATGATTTCGGTTGTTGCATTAATCCTTAATTAGACTTGTAGCAACATGAACTGACCAGGCTATCATCAGAAAATGTATACATAATTCTAAAATTTTAAACTTAAAAAAGAACTGCCAGCCAGCAGGTATTTGTAAGCTTCATCTTACTATTAACATTGGTTGGAGATAGGTTGATTATACAAAGGTCTAGCAAAACTGACAGTTTTGTTACAATATTTTATTTTAGTACTCATATTTGTAGGTACCCATTTAGGTACTTGATAAATCTTGACCTAATATTTAATATATTTATTATGTACCACAGCAGAAATCAGAGCAGCTCATAAATAAAAATGTAATTTAATCTGGGAATGACCATGAAAAATTTAATAGGGTCGGTCGGGTAGTTATATAGTGGTATTTCCGATATTATTTACCATCAACCATGCTGGTTATACTCTAACACACAAGTCTTCGAAGAAATAGATGAATATGATTAGGATGGATGAAAATAATGTATGTATGATCATGATATCATGAAATAATGAAGTGAAGAGACACGATGTCATTGACAGTCAGCCGTGCCATGAGCGAATTTCAAGTAGGCACCCGTCCTTTTAAATGTGTCACGGGTACTCATGTAATACATTTCCACTATAAAAATGAAGTCTTTCATGTGAGTTTCCTCAATGCTCAGTAATTATCCGAAAAGGAGGGTAGCCTGGAGTGACTGACGCAGTAGCTGACGTCAAGTCTCTTCTCCTGACGTAAGTTCTGCCTAGCAGTCGACACATTTACTCCCGCTATGCGTATTAAGATCATTTTCGGGTTGTATAAGCCTATCTGACGATATTACAGCCACGGTACACATATTCTGTAATATAGTCCTAACCGTAGCAGCGGTAGCTACAGTAGGCAGTTCCTCCAGCAAGACTCCTTCCGAAAGACCGATTCTTGAGATTCTCTCCTTGTTTCCTACATACATATAATATGTGTATGTATGTATGTACTATTTAACCGGGTATTCTCTCCCTTTCTTCATAATACGTCTGCAACTATTTATCTAGAGCTGTCTCCTACTTCACACACACATTGAAACTACTCATACATCCAGCCCTGGCAGCGACGTTCTGTTTATCAAGAGATACAAATAAACCAAAACTTGATGATTGATACGCTAAATACATGGTACACCTTTCATTATAAGTGTTACACACCCTATATACATAGCCAGTGAATATCACAGATATCACCACACATACGGGTATCTTGTCTCGTTAGTGCAATATAATACAATGTACCTGGATCATGAGTTGGGTAGTTTTATAGGTATATTACTTACATATTACTTATATGAAAGGAGAGCAATAACTCCGAGCCTCCGAAAGTTGGTCACAATACCCGCCTTTTGCTTGTTTGCATGTTCACATTCAACACGGGCGTCATGGAATTGCATTACTGTTACATTGCTAAAATGCCTTTACTCTTTACATATTTTATTATACGTACATTGTATGTGCAATATCCAGTATCAAGTAAGTACTTTCATTTCCAGTAGTGTCCTCATACCTCCCTTCCCTGTACACACATAGGATACAAAATATAGGTTGTAATACAATTCTACCCGACTAGCGACTACTGTGTTTTTGTGTAATGGGCCTTTCCTCTTTGCTATTGCTACCTATCATATTATTATTATCATGTCAGTCAATTTCCACAGCAGTTTCGTTCACGTCTTCCTTTCTCCGATTGTACATTACACAGACAGCCTACGTCATTCTGGGAACACTTTGTATCCTTTTGTGCTTCTTTATTGTGTATATCCCCTCCAAACTTGTCCAAACTGCTACACAGCCAGAACACACACCCTCGAAATTGCTGTACACTTTTATTGTTTAATTGTGCCCATGGCCAGCAATATTGAGTTTCTGTGCTTTGCTTTCTCTTTTCCTCTCCCGGTTCTTCCTTATGGTCATTTAAACTTCGGGAATGTAGGTCAGGACAATAATCAAAGAGACCAACTCAGTCAACCAAACCATTTCTCCCGCATACAACATAACACCAGGAGGAGCACACACTTAATTGCTAGCTGTTCTCCTATACAAATACACATTACAAATCATACGCTGATTCTGAACCGCAAAGTTATTTATTGAGCTGCCAACGTAGTCAATGATTTTATTTTTAAACGTGTGGATATGATGCCCCCATGATGAAGTACATAAATAACCTATTATTACACTAGTTGTAGTTACTTCCCGTTTTCGGAAGTGTTAATATGAAACCCTGGAACATTATTTATTCATAATACCTACCCATGCATGTAGTGATAGAAGTGAAAGGTACAACACAACTGAACATGGTGGGTGGTAACATATTCTCACTAGTGAGTTCTTCCCAACAGATTACTTTTGCATAGAACTGGCACAATAGAGGCACAAGAAGGGAATAATGGCCCACAGAGATTATACTTTGCATTACTTAATTTGAAACAGTTTCACTTTCCCTTACATCACACATATATACACTGTTTTTGAATTACTCATCTATTTCTCCACTCAACTATTCACAAACCATATAAATCCTGTCACGGTATCCTTTGCATTATACAACACAATACAATAC